>AWOL01S0013315.1:280568-319996 GCA_000715115.1 Nicotiana otophora | reverse complement strand
TCCCGAATTCTTACTTGATGAGATCTTTGTCTCGATCTCGTTCTCCTGTCATCATGTCTCGAGCTTGGTTATTTTATCGGAGACCGGGGTGTACCATGAGCCTGGTTTTGCCCATATACAATACTCTCTTTCTCTTTCAATTCGGTAAAATTTAATACCCCCTCTGTTTCAATTTAGATGAGGTAGTTTGACTCAACACACAGTTTAAGAAAAAGAATAAGACTTTTAAAACCTGTGGTCTTAAAAGCTTAAGTGAGTAAAAGCTTTGTGAGGCCATGACATTTGTGTGATTATAAAAACTTCTTATTAAGGGTAAAATGGGTAAAATAAAGAGTTTAAAGTTGAATTATTTCTAAATTTAAAAATATGTCATTTATTTTGGAACAGACTAAAAATGAAAGTATTTCATCTAATTTGAAATGGGGGTAGTATCTAATTTGGGAATACATATGCAGTCCCTTAAACTTATCTATTTTTTTCATATAGAAGTCTGAACTAAGAGTTGTTCCTGTTTAACACGTGAACTCAAGTAAATCTGCGTCTGACACAAAATTCCTTGAGGCTACAGGAAGAGATTTCACAAATACAAGCCAAAGTCCAACGACAATCCGTCAAAGTCAAGCATTGCTTCAGGGAAGGCAATGGGGTCGCAAACCTGCTGTTGAAACATGCCACTACTATCACTGAAAAACAAATTTACTTGAATGAAGATAACCTTCCTAATGATGTGAGGGGAATCCACTCAAAATATATATCTAATTCTCCTAAACAAAAAGGAAAAGAAAAAGAAAAAGAATGAGCTTCAGAGTGTTTCATGTCGTCACATGGTAACAGTAAGTTTCTGGAAACATGAGAAACAATAATTCTATGGTGGAATTGTCAATCAAGTACATATCTAACTCTCGCAAGTAGTTGTCCCATGAATTCTAACAACTAAAACCCACCCAATCATAAATATGTTTGTTCTTTCTTGCCGTTGCCGAAATTTGGGTATTCATTGGATCACTGGAGATTTTTTCTTGAAATCTTAATTTCTTTCGTACATTTATGTTACCTTCTCTGTTCATTCTATGCAAACAAAACTTACAGAAGCTCTTAACTAAAGCAATACTTAGAGATTAAACAAATAGTCAACGAATAAATTTTGGCGATGGATCAGTGGTGTTTTAGGAGAGATTAATCTGTTATGAGCAGGGCATTGAGCAGTGATCCTCCTCCACCTTTCATCACCGGATAACAGCAACTCCAACTTTCATGGAGGTTTGACGGCGAGTGAAATGACATAAAGAAAAAAGAATCTAGATGACCAAATGGCATATAAAATAGAGAATAATCCCGTCATTTAGAAAAATTCACAAAATGTAGCAAAGATCAGAAAATATGGGGAAGAAGAAGACCAGGGGCCGGCAACAGGGGAGGTAGTCTACGACCACGAATAGAAAAAAGGGGGAGATTCCTTTAAAAGTTTATAAAGAGAGATTATTTTTTTAATTTCCAGGTGGCACATATTAATTCACCTTATTGCCATGTCATAGCGTGTGAGAATCACGCATTTTGTTTTGCTAGAGATTTTCAGTTAGGTGTCTAATAGGCATCCATCGAATTGGGTTTAGGTATTCAATTGTAATAACCCTTAATATAGGTGTCTAAATGAAAAACAATGGGCTAGTTTAAAGGGTTGTAGATGTATTCAGCCAATTTATATAAGATGTAACGCTAAAATATTTGAAAGAAAGAATGATATATATGTTTTTCCGTAAAACAGTACAGTTGAATTTATACGTGATTTCTAGACAAGTGAACTAATTTGATCCTGAAATAATGCAATAATTGAAGAAATATACAATACTTAACATTAAAATGTAGAGGAAACAACAGAGATGACAGTTCTGGGAACAAGGTTTCCGGGTACAGCTATGATGAGATCAAAAAGCGGGAAACTAAGATTGTATTAAGCTTTGTATAGAATGTAGTGTAAGTTTAACAAGAAAATTCGTGTCCTTTACAATAATAACTGGGCTCACTATTTATAGTTGTGTCTAGGGAAGGAGGTCCTAGGATCGTGCCCTCCTTTAATGTCAATTATAAGGGTCATTGTTGAAGATGTAACGGTGAACATAAATGCCAAATTCTCTGTAATGGACCGTCGCTCTTAATGTTGCAGAATATTCCTTATGAAATGCTACCAGGCGCAGAGCATACACCTTTATGAACGTTATTCCTTCCGGTGACAAGCAAAATGGCTGCGTTCGGTCTTCAGCCATCCCCGTCTTGGGTTCCACGTGTCTTTCCCTTAGATGACCACGTGTCATATCATATTTCACACTATACAGATAGTCCCCCCGCTTTCCGGTAATATAACTCTATGTTACCACGAAGTTGGTAGAAATACTCTTTTGGCGGGAATTTCTATAACTCTCTTTGAAGGCTTCGGACGATTGATTAGACGCACGTCTTTCCGCATTTAATGCCCCGAACACGCGTCATCCCACGATTCAACACAACTTTTGCCAATTGTCGAGGTAATCATGGCCATGAATTTAGCCGCCAAAATTTTACTTATACGCATAATTCTTTTCCTTTGCACTTCATAATTTCTCGAGCTTTTGATTTGCATCTTTGTTTTCCATCGTTTCTCTAATTCTCTTCAAACAAAAACCTTTTCCTTCTTCTTATTCAATGGTTTCTTTCTCCAAGCGTGTCGGTTCTTCAAAGAACAAGAACAAAGCTGAGGACTCTGCTCCTCCAACGGTGGGTTCCATCATCCCAAGAAGACTTAGTACCACAAAGGACTTTGAATAGAAATTCCTTACTGCTAACCCTTGTACATGGGTAGTTAGTAGGTACCCTTCATCCATTCGTCCTTCCAGTATCCTTGTTGTGAAGGAATACTACCGCTACCATGAGTTGGATATCATTGCTCCTGATCTATCGGAGCGAGTGACCCTTCCCAAGGAAGGTTTTACATACTTTTACATGTATCCCTTTACTTTTGGTGCGTTTTCTTTGAGTGGAGAGTTTGATTCCGTGATAGCGGAGTTTTTCCTTTACTACCAGGTGTGTTTGGCATAGGTAAGTCCTTTAATGTGGAGGACGGTCCCCTGCCTTTGACGCTTGTGCCAGGAGACTGGAGAAGAGTTAACAGTAGCTATAATGATGAATCTCTATGATAAGTAGGGATTTTGACCGAATATTTGCTCTCTTTTACTTGCGATTTAGCTCAAAAATGCTTAAAAAAATTCCCGAAAACTAACAAAATGTGCTTACTTGCAGGAATATTGGGATATGAGCCAAAGAAGTCAAAATCAACTCATAAAGGAGTCAAAAGTGAACAAGAACCAAAACAGGGCAAAAAGGCCAGCAGTGCGGCCGCAGAGAAGAGATTCAGAGAATGGTATTTAGGCAAGCTGAAGGAGTGTGGACCGCACCAAAATGGTGTGGCCGCAGAATATCAAGTGCGGCCGCACTCACTATTATGCGGTCCGCAGGGATGAAGAATCAGAGAGTTGGATTCAAGTTCAAAATCAAGGAGTGCGGACCGCATCATTTTTATGCGGTCGTACAATCAGAAGCATGGCCGCACTCATTTTTATGCGGACCGTAGAAGCCCTGATGTTCCAAGCCCAAGATTCCAAGAATTCGGACCGCACAACCTCCGCAGGGGTAATTTTGTTAGTTATTTTCAGCTTAGTATAAATAGAACTTTTTATCATAATTAGGAAAAGTGACGTTGGAGAAGAGCACCTTAGCCGTTTTCTTTGCTATTTTGAGGATTTTTGTACTAGATTAACATCAATACATTAGATTTTCTTTCCCTAATCAATTAATATGCATTCTATCTTAATTTCTTCTTTGATTTCTGTACTTTTCATGAGTAACTAAATCCTTAGCTAAGGTTGTGACCCAACCCTAGTGTGAGTATTTGATGGGTATTTAATTTGGGGCTTATTTTTTATTGGGTTAGGGATGTTTAGCCTTGTTCATGATGGAACCCTAGAATCAATGGTTGCAAACATTGATTCATACCTATTTGACTTAGCCTCTGCTTGAGAAAGAGAGATTAAGTCTAGGAAAACTTGGCTAGCAAGAGATTAGGGTGAACTCAAGAAATTGATAGCCCTGATTAAAGATTTAAACCTAGAGATAGTAATACCCGACTTGAGCTAATATCACTTGTATTGCGCAAATACCTAATTGGACTTGAGAAAGCCAAAATGGGCATAATCACTCAAACTGCCGAGAGATATAGAGTGAGTACCCGGATGTGATTGCTACATCACGACCCCGACTAACCAAATTTGTCCTGGAGTTTACAATCCATTAGATAACCACCTAGGTGGAAGTCACAACCCTAGTCCCTTTTAATCATTTGAAAAACTCAAAACCAAAAATATTGTCCATAGTTTTATACTTGCAATCAATAGAGTAAAGTAGAAGTAGAACACCAATAAAGTTTGTGGAAGTATAATTGGAGCCAAACCTTGCAATTAACTTAGATATACACCTAATCCCATATTCTAACTCCTTGTTGATTCGATCCCGATCTTCGTTGGGTTTATTATTGCATCGACCGCCTCTCTACTTAATTGTGGCGTGGGTTTGGCCGAGATCAAGTTTTTTGGTGCCGTTGCCTGGGAGTTAAACGGATTTAGCTATATATCTAGGTATTTATTTGTTTTGTCTTTCTTTCCTTCCGAGTCACTAATTTTGTTTGTGAATTGCTTGTAGGTACAAAATGGCCCTTAACAATGAGCCCCTCAGAAATTTACCAATAGGGGAGGAGGTAGATGATGATCAAGTGGATGAGGTTCATCCCGAGCCTCAAGTAAACAGGCGAGGCCGACCGTCTCATGATAATGTCCCAAACCCTCCCCCACCTCCACCAAGAGCAGTGCATCGAGTGTTGCCGAATGAGGGCTATGCAAGTGCAATAGTCCCGCCCCGGATTAGGGCAGGCAACTTCCAAATAACCAACTTGATGCTTACACTGCTTGAGCAACGGGGTTTCTTCACCGGATCTCCACACCAAAATGCCTACAAGCATCTCAAGGGTTTCATCGATACTTGTTGGGGGAGAAAGCAAACAAATGTCTCTGAGGATGCACTGCGGTTAAGGTTGTTTCTCTTTTATCTACGGGGAAAGGCTTTGGACTGGTTAGAGAGATTGCCCAATAATTCCATCCACACTTTGGATGAGTTGGCCGAGAAGTTCATTGCCAAATTCTTCTCTCCGGGGCACATGGCTACACTGAGGGATGAAATTCTAGCTTTCAAACAAGATCCCAATGAGCCATTCCACGAGATTTGGGAAAGATATCGTACCATGGTCAAAGAATGCCCGAACAATGATATGATCGAGTCCATAATCCAACAGACCTTCTACAGGGGGATCAACACAACGAATCAATGTTTGGTAAATCAACTCGCTGGGGGTAACTTCATGAACACGCCTTATTCTGAAACTTGTGAAATCTTGGATGAGATGGTAGACACCTCTTCGACGTGGAAAAGTAGAGCCAATGTTTCTCAGGGTGACCCAAATGTTATTCACCTACACAAGGATCTACATTATCATGGGCAAGCTATTGCGGAGTTGACAACCACCATGAAATAATTGACCAAGGCTCATCTTCAACAGGTTCAACGGCCGAAACAGGTGAATGCTATGGAAGGGGTGAACATGATGGTAAACAAGAGAAGGCAACGAGGTCAAGAAGTACAAAATCATCCGGAATAATTTGAGCAAAGTAATAGTGAGTATAATCAAGATGATTCATATGATGAGCAAGATGAAGAGGTTCAATATGTCAACAATTATCAAGGTCAAAGAAGCAATGCTCCAAATCAACAACAATGGAGATCACAAGGAAACCAAGGAAATTGGAACAACCAAGGCCACCAAGAAAATTAGAGTGGTGGCAACAACAATAATCAAAGTAATTCGGGTAATCAAGGCAATTGCGGAGTAAATAATCAAGGTAATTGGGGTAAAGACAATCAAAGCAATTGGGGAGGCAACAATAATCAAGGGGGTTGGAACAATAGAAATCAAGGAAATCGGGGGTCGGGCTTTCAGAGGGCCCTCGATGTATCAACAACCAAACAACCAGCCTCCATATCCGTAGCAAGGTCCTAGTTCTTCCAATAGTGAAATGGGACGGATTGAAAACATGTTTAAGAAAATGATGGAGAAAAACGCCGACTCCGATGCCCAATTAGCCTCCCACAACACTTCTATATGCAATTTGGAGGTTCAACTTGGCCAAATTGCTCAAGCTTTAAATACTCGTCCAAAGAGGGCACTACCTAGTGATACGGTGGTGAACCCGAAAGGTGGGAATACGGGGCATGCAATGGCCGTGACATCAAGAAGTGGGAATGTGGAGTTGCTAATACCTCGAACCAAAGAAGACATGTGGGTGATGATGTGGTGGTGCAAGATGATGATGAGCCAAGCAATGATGTTCAAGCTAATGAAGAAGCGAGGATTGATATTGATGAAAATGTGGAGGAGACACAAGAAGAAGTGAACCTGTCTAGGGACACGTGATTGACATGCCGGAGCCGGTAGTGCCAAAGGCTAAGGCACCAGTGCCAAGGCCGCCTCCTCCATACTCTCAAAGACTTACAAAGAAAAATAATGAGAATCAATTCAAGAAATTCATTGATATGATGAAATTTGTCCATAAATGTGTCGTTGGATGAAGCCTTAGAACAAATGCTGGGATATGTCAAGTTTACGAAGGATTTGGTAGCAAAGAAGAGATCAATGAACTGTAAAATAATCAAAATGACACATAAAGTGAGTGCGATTGTGCACTCCATGGCTCCAAAGTTAGAAGACCCTGGTGCTTTCACAATCCCGTGCACTATTGGCAGTGCCGATTTCACCAAAGTTTTATGTGACTTAGGGGCACGAATTAACTTGATACCCTATTCTGTGTTCAAAATGTTGGGGATTGGGCAACCAATACCCACATCCATGAGGTTTCAAATGGCGGATCGGACAATGAAAAGGCCATTGGGGATAATTGATGATGTGTTAGTTCGGGTCGACAAGTTCATCCTTCCCGCGGATGTTATGATACTTGACTGTGAGGTTGACTACGAGGTGCCAATCATTTTTGGGAGACCTTTCCTTACTACAGGGAAGGCCTTAGTTTATGTGGAAGCTGGCGAGCTCACCTTCCGGGTGGGCGATGAAAAAGTAGTGTTCCATGTTTGTAAATCAATGAGACATCCAAATAGCAACGAAGTGTGTTCGTTCGTGGATCTTGTGACCGAAGTAATTATTGATGAAACAAGTGCTGTGATAAATGTTGAAGATACCTTGGAAGCTGTGTTGTTGAATCATGATGAGGATGAGAAAGAAGGCTTTGTAGAATGTGTCAATTCTTTGCAAGGAATGGGATCATATACTTAAGAGCCCTGAAAACATTCCTTGGATCTCAAAAACCGGAAGACTCCACCAACAAAGCCCTCAATCGAGGAGCCTCCCACCTTGGAGTTAAAGCATTTGCCTTCACACCTCAGGTATGAGTTTCTAGGCCCTTGTTCCACTTTACCTGTTATTCTTTCCTCGTGCTTAACTAATGTGCAGGTAGATTCCACCCTTGCGGTGCTCCAAAGGAGGAAGAAAGCAATAGGTTGGACATTGGCGGATATTGGGGTATAAGCCCCGCCTTTTACATGCACAAAATCATTTTGGAGAAGGATGCCAAACCCTTCATGGAACATTAAATACGATTGAATTAGGCCATGCAAGAGGTAGTAAAGAAAGAGATCATCAAGTGGTTGGATGTCGGGGTTCTTTACCCTATTTCCGATAGTTCGTGGACCTCACAAGTGTAATGTGTCCCAAAGAAAGGGGGCATGACTGTGATAACAAATGACAAAAATGAATTGATCCCCACAAGAACTGTCACCGGGTGGATAGTGTGCATGGATTATAGGAAGCTCAACCAAGTTACTCAGAAAGACCATTTTTCGCTTCCATTGCTTGATCAAATGTTGGATAGGTTAGCCGGACGTGCTTATTATTGCTTTCTTGATGGATATTCCGGGTATAACCAGATTCTTATTGCTCCGGAAGACCTAGAGAATACCACTTTCACTTGTCCCTATCGCACTTTCGCATTCTCGCGGATGCCATTCGGGTTATGCAATGCACCGGAAACTTTCAACGGTGCATGATGGACATCTTCACCGATATGGTGGAGGACTTTCTCGAGGTTTTCATGGATGATTTTTCTATCGTGGGGAATTCTTTTGAAGAGTGTTGGATAACTTGGATAAGGTATTGGCACGTTGTAAGGAAACTAACTTGGTGTTGAATTGGGAGAAGTGCCACTTAATGGTTGAGTAGGGCATTGTCCTCGGTCACAAGATTTCCAAGAATGGTATTGAGGTTGATAAAGCAAAAATTGAAGTGATATACAAACTCCCTCCCCCTACTTCCGTAAAGAGAGTAAGGAGCTTTCTAGGTCATGCGGGGTTTTACCGCTGATTTATCAAGGACTTTGCTAAGGTGGTAAACCCCTTGTGCAAACTCTTGGAGAAAGATGCCAAGTTCCTTTTCAATGAAGATTGTATAAAGGCATTTGAACTACTCAAGTATAAGTTGACTACCACTCTTATTATCACCGCGCCAAATTGGAGCTTACCATTTGAGCTCATGTGTGATGCAAGCGATGTGGCGGTTAGAGCGGTATTGGGGCAACGAATTAACAAGATCTTTCATCCGATCTACTATACTAGCAAGACCATGAACGAGGCCCAAGTCAACTATACGGTGACCGAGAAAGAACTCCTAGCCATTGTCTTTTCTATGGAGAAGTTCCGCCCGTATCTAATGGGTACAAAGGTGATTGTTCACACCGACCATGCGGCACTTCGTTATTTGATGAGCAAAAAAGACTCTAAGGCAAGGTTGATGCGGTGGGTGCTTCTATTACAAGAGTTTGATCTAGAGATTCAAGACCTCAAGGGAAGTGATAATCAAGTGGAGGACCACTTGTCCCGATTGGAGGAGGAGGGGAGGCCACATGATGGCCTTGAGATCAATGATTCATTTCCTGACGAATAACTCCTTTCCATTTCTATGACTAGGATGCCATGGTTTGCCAATATGGCCAACTATCTTATGAGTGGCATTGTTCTGAATGAGTTCTCTTCAAACCAAAGGAAGAAGCTCCAACGGCATTGCCTGGACTACTATTGGGATGAGCTATATCTCTTCAACATTTGTACTGATGATGTTATCCGAAGATGTGTACCAGAAGAAAAACAATTGAGTATTCTTGAAGCTTGCCACTCTTCGCCATATGGTGGTCACCATGGTGGAGCGAGAATTGCTACAAAGGTGCTAAGCTATGGATTCTATTGGCCTATCTCTTACAAGGACGCTAGCGATCTCGTTAAGCGTTGTGATGAATACCAAAGGGCTGGTGGGATCTCCAAGAAAAATGAGATGCCTCTCACCACCATCCTAGAGATTGATATTTTTGATGTTTGGGGCATTAATTTTATGGGTCCGTTTATGAGCTCATATGGGAACACCTATATATTGGTAGCTGTGGATTACGTATCTAAATGGGTTGAAGCTGTGGCTTTTCCCAACAATGAAGCTCGGAGTGTGGTAGCTTTCTTGAAGAGGAACATATTCACAAGGTTTGGTACTCCAAGGGCCATCATTAGTGATGGGGGATCACACTTTTGCAACAAAGCTTTTGATACTATACTCTCCAAGTATGGTGTCACTCACAAAGTGTCGACCCCCTATCATCCTCAAGCAAGTGGACAAGTTGAAGTCTCCAACTGGGAGATCAAGAGTATTCTGTCAAAGACTGTGAATGCCAACCAGACAGATTGGTCGAAGAAACTTGACGATGCTCTTTGTGATTATAGAACAGCTTACAAAACACCAATTGGTATGTCTCCATATCGATTAGTGTTTGGAAAAGCTTGTCACCATCCGGTGGAACTTGAGCATAAGGCTATGTGGGCGTTGAAGAAGCTTAACCTTGAGTGGGATGTAGCTGCAAATCTTAGGGTGGAGCAATTGAATGAACTTGATGAGTTTCACTTCCATGCATACTCCAGTTCATCCTTGTATAAGGACAATATGAAGTACCTCCATGATAAGTATATCCGGAACAAAGAATTCAAAGAAGGTGATCTTGTGCTTTTGTTCAACTCTCGCTTACGGATGTTTTAGGGAAAGCTGAAATCAAAGTGGAGTGGCCCATTTGAAGTTGTACATGTGACACCCTTTTGTGCTCTCAATTTAAAAAATAAGAATGATGAGGTGTTTAGTGTCAACGGGCACCAGGTTAAACATTATCTTGGCAAGGTTTATGATGGCCATGTTGTGGCGTTGCTCTATTACAAGTGATTGATGGTAACATGTGTCGTGCCGTGACGTTAAACCAGGCGCTTCTTGGGAGGCAACCCATGCGTCTTTTTCTTCTTGTTGTTTTTCTTCTTTAGTTTAGATAGGATTGGTTTTGTACTAACTAATTTTGACGTATATGCAGGAATGGGTGTGCATTGCAGGAACTGAGCATGAAAATTTTGGCTAAGTGTCACAAAAGTGCGGACCGCACTAGAATTATGCGCACCACAATGCCACTCTGCGGCTGCACAATTTTGTGTGCGGTCGCACAACTGGGAGATGCAAAATACATGGTCTCTGAAGTTTGGCCTGACAAAAATCCTTAACAAAATGCGGTTGCGCCTATTTTTGTATGGTCCACACTAATTCTGCGGCCGCACTCATTGTTGTGCGGTCCGCAACAATTCTTCACAAGGGCAGGTAATGAGTGCGGACCGCACTCAAAATCGTTCGGCCGCACTTCAGGTAAAACTGTGGGCCCGATGGGTAAAAGTATAAATAGGGCCTCCCTCAGTTCTTAACACTTTACGCTCTTTTGAGACCTGAAGCTAAGCTATCACAGTGCATATCCTCATTGTTTTCAATCTCTCCTCATTTCATCAGTGTTGAATCTCACATGCATCTTCATTACTGGTATGCTAATTTATTCTTTAGATTTTTCCTTAATTTTATTCTTTTAACTAGGGTTATTTCCATGCCTAAATATATCAATGGTTAGTTGTTTTTGCTTAGAATCATGTGGGTAGCCTTTTTAAATGTTAATTGGGGTCTACGTATGTGACTAATGATGTTTAATTGCTAAAAGGTTGAGTAATTTGTGAATAGAATTCCATGAACCCTAAGTCCGTACCATCTGAATTCAAATTGTGTAGCCGCACACATTTTTGTGCGGTCCGCAGTTCTCTAAACTAGGGTATCAGTGTCCATGATTTGTGTGGCCGCACTCAAATTTGTGCGGTCCGCAGTGGACTTATGCGGCCGCACTCACTTTTGTGCGGTCAGCACTAATGAAACATCAGACACCCCAGTAGTCTGAACCTGGGGCTGTGCGGCCGCACTCAAAATTGTATGGTCCGCACTTTTGGTTATGCGGCTGCACTCACTTTTGTGCGGTCCGCACTGGGCAGTTTGTGGTCACACTCACTTTTGTGCGGTCTGCACTGCCCCTTCTGAGACTGCTTTATTGTAATTGTTATGCATGCACCTGTGGTTTACAAATCTAACTGACTCTTATCCTTATGCATTGCAGACAATGGTTCGCTCACGTGGTAGAGGAAATGCATCGCAAAGGAGGGAAGAACCCTCCCGAGGTCGAGGTAAAAACAACCTACCTCTAGCACTTCAAAATATTATAAGTAAGAAATCTACGGTCAACAGACCTCTTGAACGCTCGGAAACCAGTGAGTATGTCCCATCTGGGGAAGCTTCTGAGGGTAACTTCGTGCAATCATAGCCGAAAGCCCAATCATAACAATTTCCTGGTAGATTCCACCTAGTAGATGAGTAGTCTTCTTCTACCAGTTCCTCTAATGGCTCGGAAGAGGGTAGTCAAGCCTCTGATCACTCTTCCTCACATACTCCAGCTGATCTAATTAATATGGGGGATGATGATAATGTTCCAAATAATGGGAGAGGGGGGATACTACAGTAGGAGGTTTGGAGAGATCAAAAAGACCAGAGCTATGGGAGGACAGATTTGTACTGCTGCCTTTGCTACATTTAGGGAATGGTGGCCACAACGGTCACTCTCTCTTGAGCGGCAGTTCTTGATGAAAGTTCTAGACAAGCACAATCCCAATGTCCTCCGATACTTCCAGGAGCGAAAAGGTTGGAGATGGTTCACCCACAGCATTATGGATGCCAATGAGTATTTGGTCAAGGCATTATATATCAATGTAGCTCATATCAAAAAGGGTACCAAGGTGACAAAAGTTCGAAATTTGAAAATCAAGTTTGATGCTTGCTCCTTGAACAAGTATGTGGGGTTTGAGGAAGTGGAGGCGGTCCAATACCTGGAGAAGCTGGCTATGGGTGATGCAGCTCGCCCATGACTAGCTGAGATTCTGGCTATTTTAGGGTCAGCACCTGCGTGGCTCACAGCAGGAGTTCCAATAGTCAGAGCCACCCTAAACTTTTGTAAGCAAAACGGTAGCAAACATTTGTATGTAGCCGCATTGATCCATGCCTCAACGAGAACAATCTTCCACTTCCCCATGTAGTCTTGGTAGCCTCAATTATGGCTGGGTACCCAATGAATACGGGTGCTATCATGTCCACATACATCACTTTGGCTGTCCAAAAAGATGAAAGGTCCTACCCATACCAGAACTTCCTCACAGAGTACTTCGACGACTAAGGGGTGGAGCCAAGGCATTATGACACCGAGGTGAAGGCCAAGAAGCCTTTCTCTTGGTACCAACTTTAGGGACATGACAATCCGAAATTCAAGGGTAAAGCTACTACCTCCACGGGCCAGTCTGAGGAGCCAATGGGAGTGGTTACTGATTCAGCTGCCGAGCCATCCACCACAGTCGGTACTTCTACCGGGACAGCATCTATTCCACCTTGGTCTTCCGGACCACCTGCTTCTACTAGACTATCAGTGCCATTATCAGTGCCGACTTCATCTACATATCCTCAGACTGTGCTGCGAGTCTCCCAGATATTGGCGAGTCTCAACAACTGGATGCAGGAAGCTACTACAAAGCTGACTGATATATCCAGTGTTGTTGCAGCATAATCCTCAGCCCCAACTGCCCCAGTAGAGCCACAGGTACCTCCGTCAGTGGAGGAAACATTGAAGAAGATTCTGGAGAACCAGAAGACCATTATTGATACTTTGGCGATGCATGGGAAGGTCATTAAGGATTTGGACAAACAGGTCAAGAAGATGCATAGATCCCAGGCAACAAAGAAGTCGGTAGAGAAGCTGAGCAAAGAGGTTGAAAAGATTGCATCTGTCGGAGATCTTCCATTGGACTTGCTTATGGAGCAGACAGTCCCAGCAGCACAGGTAGCAGCCGGCCAGTCTGAGGAGCCGGTTGTGACCGCACACACTGCTGAGGAGATGATACAGATGCTCAGCAACGCAGTTGTCCCTCAGCCAGGATATGATGACATACAGTTAGAGGAGACATAGGGTGCTGATGATCCCATGCAGACTGAGACCACATAGGGAGTTCTCTTAACTCTCTACCCCTTCCCTGTTCTTATTTTTGTTAAGCATTGGGGACAATGCTTATTTTTCTTTTGGGGGGTGGTCTATTTTGATTAATTAACATTTGACATTTGGCATGTAATAACTCTTATAATATTTTTCTTTCATTCTTATTTTCCCTTATGTATATATTCATTTGACTTCGGTTTGTATATTCATTTATCTCACTTCCCGTAGTTTACTTCATAGCTTCTTTGGTTTGCTTTTCCTTAGTAGTATAATTTCTTATTTATTTTAGTAGCTTATTTTTAATTTGTTAGCTTTTTTTTACGTTTTGAGTGAACAATAAGCCTTTGGTTTTCTTAATTACACGGTTCTTTCCATAGGTGAATTTTGTGTGAACCGGGTGGCGTTTCCTAACGATGGATGGCGTGACAACCTTCTTAAGGGATTGAGTCCGTTTTCTTTTATGTTTTGACAAAATATAGTAGTAATGAATAAAAGTTTCTCGAGCATGCTTCACTTGGTACCAACACATTTACCTCTGACCTTATGGTAAAAAACAAAGTTGTTGGCATAAAATAGCTCTAGTTGTGACCTTTAGACTCTTGTGTTGACTCAAACAGTCATCGAGTGGTTCAGTCGAACCATTTGTGATTCTCAATCTTAGCTAGGGTTATTGTGGGCCCTCGACTCCATTCTCTTTAGCAATCCAACAGTGTGAGAGGTGAGGTATTGAATTACAAGTCCAAGTTCCCGTGCCAATAGTCTAAAACTTGCCCCGAGTGTTTTTCTAGGCGAAATGCTAAGTGTAGCTTGGCTTGAGAAATGATTGTAGGCTCTCCTTGATCAAATTTGAAATTGAAATCTTCTATAGCCTACCAATGTGGTAACCCTAGTCAACCCCTTTGAGCTGAAACTATTCTGTAGTGACCCTCTCTTGGCACCCGATCTTTCCTTAGCATTCTTGGGAAATAATGGGCAAAAACATAAGTTTGGGGGAGAGACGAGGAGTTTGAAGTGATAAAAGGTACAAAGAAGAGAAAGATATAAAAACAAAAAGAAAATTACCAAAAAGAAATTGAATAAAATGAAGAGTTGAAGGGAATTCAAAATAAAGTAGGGATAAAAGGCTGAAGTAAATAGAAAAGTAGAAAAATGAATGTCATGATCAAGAAAGAGCGATAGTACGTCTCTCTAGTTTCCCCCGAGGAAGAATAAAAGGACTCAAAGAGTCGAGAAAGTATGAGCTGAAAAGAGAAAATGGAGTGCTTAAGGAAAGATGCAACCATTCTATTCCAACAAGTCCTACTTTGCCCCAAAAGCCTTCATTACATCCCGCAAAAGCCCTACATGACTTCAAGTTTGAGTGAGCTTACATTAGTGGTGACTTACATGAGGGGTAACCTTTTGGTACTTAGAGCCGGACTTGTGGCATTCTTTTGAGAGAGATGAGCGAACTTTTCACAATCCTTGTATCGAGTGTTGCATTCTAAAGTGAGATGTACTAATGGAGAGTAGAGGAAGAGGAGGAGTTTGGATCCACAATGACCTACGTGAAAGAGCGAGGTTCCTTGATGAATAGAGTCAACTCTTAATGCTCTAGTGTCACACTAGAACTATTGAACTCAAAACGTCAAACCATTGCATTGTTGATAATTCATATGTGTTGTGGGTTTTGTTAGTCCCAATTGATGTGTGATTATTCACCTTAAGCCAGCTGAAATATCTCTTTTTCTAGTGGAGGTGGGAATTGCCTTATTTGCTTGAGGACAAGCAAAAGCTTAAGTTTGGGGGAGTTGATAAGTAGGGATTTTGACTGATTATTTGCTCTCTTTTACTTGTGATTTAGCTAAAACATGCTTAAAGGCATTCCCGAAAACTAACAAAATATGCTTACCTATAGGAATATTGGGATATGAGCCAAAGAAGTCAAAATCAACTCATAAAAGAGTCAAAAGTGAACAAGAACCAAAATAGGGCAAAAAGGACAGCAGTGCGGACTGCACAATTCTAGTGCGGCCGTAGAGAAGAGATTCAGAAACTGGTATTTGGGCAAGCTGAAGGAGTGCGGACCTCACCAAAATTGTGCGGCCACAGAATATCAAGTGCGAACGCACTCACTATTATGCGGTCCGCAGGGGTGAAGAATCAGGGAGTTGGATTCAAGTTCAAAATCAAGGAGTGCAGATCGCATCATTTTTATGCGGTCACACAATCAGAAGCGCGGCCGCACTCGTTTTTATGCGGACCACAGAAGCCCCAAAGTTCCTAGCCCAAATTTTCAAGAATGCGGACCGCAAAATAATTGTGCGGCCGCAGAAGCTCAATGTGCGGACCGCACCAGAATTATGCGACCGCACAACCTCCGCAGGGGCAATTTTGTCAGATATTTTTAGCTTAGTATAAATAGAACTTTTTGTCATTTTTAGGAAAAGTGACGTTGGAGAAGAGCACCTTAGCCGTTTTCTTTGCTATTTTGAGGATTTGTGTACTAGATTAACATCTATACATTAGATTTTCTTTCCCTAATCAATTAATATGCATTCAATCTTAATTTCTTCTTTGATTTCTGTACTTTTCATTAGTAACTAAATCTTTAGCAAGGGTTTTGACCCAACCCTAGTGTGGGTATTTGATGGGTGTTTAATTTAGGGATTATTTTTTATTGGGTTAGTGATGTTTAGCCTTCTTCATGATTGAACCCTAGAATCAATGGTTGCAAATATTGATTCATGCGTATTTGACTTAGCCTCTTCTTGAGAAAGAGAGACTAAGTCTAGGAAAACTTGGTTAGAAAGAAATTGGGGGTGAACTCAAGAAATTGATAGTCCCAATTAAAGGGTTAAACCTAGAGATAATAATACCCGACTTGAGCTAATATCACTTGTATTGTGCAAATACCAATTGGACTTGAGAAAGCCAAATTGGGTAAAATCACTCAAACTGCCGAGGGGTATAGAGTAAGTACCCAGATGTGATTGCTGCATCACGACCAAAACTAATTAAATTTGTCATGGAGTTTACAACCCATTAGATAACCACCTAGGTAGAAGTCACAACCCTAGTCCCTTTTAATCATTTGAAAAACTCAAAACCAAAAATATTGTCCATAGTTTTATACTTGCAATCAATAGAGTAAAGAAGAAGCAGAATACCAATCAAGTTTGTGGAAGTGTAATTCGAGCCAAAACTTGCAATTAACTTATATATATACCTAATCCCATATTCTAACTCCCTGTGGATTCGATCCCAACCTTCGTTGGGTTTATTATTGCATCGACCGCCTCACTACTTAATTGTGGTATGGGTTTGGCCGAGATCACTCTACTCCCCCAAAATTTTCTTTGGGGGGATGATAAACCTCTGCAAATGTGCTCATCATGCTCTGTTGACTAGCATGGATGATGATAATGACCCTGGGTGGACAAAAAGGTTCATTGCAGTTGCCACCAATAATATCATTACGACAACAACTTCATCTTTTCCGGCCGCTTGGAACCACAGCCATAAGATCTTTATTTAATATATTTTCTTTCACTCTATATTCTTCTATGGCCGTATCAACTCTTCACCCTTCGCATGTTTTAGTAACTCGATGGATCCCACCGGTGGTGGAAGGCTTGAACGGTTAGGTTCAAAAGATCTTGGACGTCATGATGCCCGAAACTAGTTTGTGGAAAGAACTGGCCCTTAAATATGGGTAGAAGGCCAAAAATCATGGTAATTTTAACTTACCTTGCTTCCATTTCTTTTTTGTATTTGGAGAACTTGATTGAACCCGTCTGACTTATTCACAAAATTAGGTCTACCTACAGGCTCTATTGCTGTCCATGAGGAGGATGTCTTGGTTGATCCTGTTGATGCAGCGAGGCTACTTCGGGAGGTAATTACTCGAACAACTAACTTCAGGCATGTTTCGGGCACAAACACTTCTTTACGGAGTCCCCGATCGGAGGATAAATAACCAAAGAGAAGAGGTTCCTCCGCGGCCGGCGAAAAGAATAAGAGGGCAAAGATTGATGCCCCTGAGTCATCTCCGGTGGCGATGGTGACTGGTCCTCTTTCCGAGCAAGTCATAGACACCTTGATGATTGATAATGATGAAAAATCTAGTGATGAGGGAGCTTCTCTACATAGAAGGTGATGATCCTCATCATCTCAACATGATGCTTGACCTGTTGAGACAGTTACACCAAACGAGGACGATGTCTCGGCACTTTGGGGAGAATTTGATTTGGTAGATAATGCAAACTCCTATTTTCGATCCCCAAGTGTTGTGTTCGGTACTGCGGGGCTGAGTTCCGGATCACTGCCGTCTTTGGTTGGCGAGCATCCATCCACTAGCACTTCATTTGATGCAACTGCTTCTCATCCTTCGAATCCATCACCTTCATCTCCACCTTCACCAACACCAGCAACTACTACATTATTTCCACTTTTATCCACTCTTCCACCAACAACTGCTACTTCATCTCTGCCGGACGCACCTGACAATGGAGAGGGTGTTTCTCTTCCCCAGTCCCTAGTTCATGGGAATTTGGGGCAAAATTATGTTGCCCTTCCGAAGATCCACAAAGGAGAAGGAATATTATCCTTTCGGTCTCTACCGGGTGCAACCTGCTCTCCCGGTCGGTGGAGCTTGCTAACTATCTAAAGGCTTTGGCTTCAGAGAAAGATTGGGAAAAGATTCAAGCACTCTCGGGGGAGTGTTTGTTGAACAATGCCATGCACAATGCCGCAGCGGTGCGTTACTTTCTTCCTTTGTTATTTCTTCTACTTTTGTATGAATGTATTCTATGTTTTACGTCTTCTTGTTTTGTAGGCCAACTTTCTTGCTTCTGAGGGTCTTCAGAGGTTGATTCGCAAGAAGGAGGAACTTACTTCTGAAAGGAATCAACCTTTGGTGGAACGAGACCAAACTGTTTTTTGCCTCTCGGAACTGGAAACCAAAGCTACTGAGGTTGTTGTTTTGGAGGCTCGTTTGCAGCAAAGCGAGCAAGATGTGGTAACCCTTAGCCAAGAAATCGGCCCGCTCAGGGTTATATTTGATGAAGCCAAGGCCAAATATGATGAAGTCCAGGACAACGTTCTTGCTGCAACCGAGCGCGAGGCTGCTACTGCCGAAAACGTGACTGACTTAGAAGTGACCTGGAACTCCAAAATCGAAGAGCTTGCTGCTGTGAGGGAAAACCATACCCAGTTGGAAGAGAAGTACAAGAAAACTATCAAGCACAACAGGCTCTTTAGTTCTACCGTCCGTGACCTTTATGTTAGCCTTAGATCTGTTAAGTCAGCCTGAGAAAGCCTTTATGCCGAGGTTACTCAACTTAAATAAGAACTTAAGCGCCGAGCGGCTTCCCTCATTGTCAAAACTACTTATGCCATGTACAGCATGAGGAGAAAAACCTTGGAAGAGGCCAAAGCAGGTATCATTGACTATGATGCCGAAATTACAAAGGCCCGAGAGCTTGGGTTGGCTGCTAAAAATGGACTCCCGGTGCAGTCTGATGCTCCTGGTTCTTCAGGATTCAGTTTCAAGTTTTCAAGAACTGAAGAGGAATCGGAGAGAGATGATGCTGTAAACCAGACTGGGAAAACGTCTAGCCATCGGTCGACCCACCTACTTCTCCCGGGGATGCGGACACTTCTCTTCCTCCTGGTTCCAGAGACACTACAGTTTAGCTTTTCTTTTCTTTTTCGCATTTTGTACTTTTACCATTTTGGCGCGTTCTTGTAAATAAAGACATATGTTTGCCTAAGTATTGTTTGAGTCTTACTTTCATTTGAATATCCATGCAAGTCTTTAACTTTTGCGTTTGCTTAAGAATTCTGTGCATATTTTTTTGTTCGTGTCTTGGATGCATTTTCCTCAAAGTACTTTGGTTCTGAGCATTATCCCCTTTACGTGAGGGTTTCTATAAGTATTTGCACATGTTTAAGTTTTGCGTCCTTTTGTGTACGTCTTCGGGTGCATTTTTCCTCGAAGGCATTTTGATTCCGAACACATATTCTTCCAAAACTAACCCTTTAACGTGAGGGTTTTCAAAGGGGGGCCCTCTTATATTTACGGTGCTCTTGATGAGGATGTCTCCTGTTCATTACGGGACTAACATTTGAAGCACTTGTTTAACTTTCAAATTACAAAGTTAGTTTATCGTTCAAACAAGAAACAAGATAAAAACAAAAGGATTTCATTCCATATAATTCCTTCTATTTTCAAAAGTACACAAGCATTTATTATGCTAAAATGAAATTGCCATTACTTGTGGCTATCTTGTACAACTTGTTTCTACGGGGATGGCTGCACAGTCCCCGGTCCCGATGATGCATTTTGTTTCCGAATTTTCGTTTCCCAATTGACGTGGCAGTCAATGTTGCCGTATCCTCATATCATCCCCCCAGTGTTCGAATGCGAAGAATGCAAATTGGAACACTGGAAGTCTTGTGCCTTCAAAGATTCCACCAATGAATTGCTAGATAATCCTTAACTCGGCAACATACCTTACTTCCCCTTAGGAATCCATGCTATCGAGAAAAAGACTATCTAACAATCTTTTAGTGGTTTGTGCTCGCGATCGGGTAACCTTTGTTCGGTAGAAAACTTAACTTCTCGGTGGGAATTTTCTATCGAGTCGAAGATTATCTAACTGTCCCCGAGTGGAAACTTGTTTGTTTGCCTTGCTATCAAAGGTCTTATTGCTGTTGTCTTCGTAGTATGATTTCTATCGCTGCCTCATTAAAAACCTTGCCAGAAAAACTCAATTGGAACAAAATCTGAACGAAGGGAAAAATAGTGCAACACATACTTGCCGCTTGAATAATGTTCATCAGCAATAATATCTTTTGAGGTGTGCCACATTCCAGTTGCTAGGAAACTTGTCTCCATTATGGTTCTCCAACACGTACGAACCTTTCCCAGTGATAGCTGAAATCCAGTAGGAACCTTCCCACGTTTGACCTAGCTTCGCCTGTTGAGCTCCCGGGTACTTTGGGTTACTTTCCTCATAACCAAGTCTCCTAATTATAAATAACGGAGGTTGGTTCTTCTATTATAATATCGCTCCATTCTCTGCTTTTGAGCTGCTATTCTTACACGTACCAACTTGAGCACCAAAGAATCTATGCCCGAGTGATTGTTGCATATCCCTTTGTGGACTTCTCTCATGACATAATTAGATTCTGATGCTCTTAAGCACCGGGCCAACAGGCCTTGGAAAGATTTTCTATACAATTATCCTCTCTTGAAGTTATAATGTGCAGCTTTGGCGTGTAATGCCCGTGATGCTTTGGGATCTTCGGGTTACTTTCCGTGCTCGAGATAGTCGATTATTTTATTTCTCCAGTCCCAGACTAGACTAGTCAAATTTACCTCATAGTAACCATCCGTATCCAGGACCGAGTTCATCAGATGCACTACCATCCTGGACTCCGATCTCTTTATTTTCATCGATGATCCAATGTTTGCTAATGCATCCGCTTCTGCGTTATCCTCCCTCGGGATATGAGTAATTGACCATTCCCGGAATCGTCCCAAAAGATCCTGGACCTTTACCATGTATTGTTGCATACGTTCTTCTTTGGTATCAAAGATCCCGTAGACCTGATTTACCACCAGCTATGAGTCACATTTGATTTCGCTAACCTCAGAATCGAGTCCCCGGTCCAATTCGAGCCCTGCAATCAAACCTTCATACTCTGCTTCATTGTTAGTTAAAGGGATCGTTCTGATGGCTTGCCTTAAGGTTTCCCTGAAGGCGTGATTAAGACTATTCCGATTTCGGACCCTTTTACGTTGGGAGCTTCGTCTGTCAATAAGGTCCAAATCCCCGATGTCGATCCCGACACTATTACTGCCTCCTTGGTTGCCAGAGGCAGTAGTCCCGGACTGAAATCGGCCATGAAGTCAGCCGAGACTTCCGACTTAATTGCAGTCTTTGGTTTATATTCTATGTCGAACACATTCATTTCAACGGCCCATTTGGCCAATCTTCCCTAGAGCTTGGGTTTATGGAGGATGTTCCGCAAAGGTAAAGTAGTCACCACAACTATCATGTGGCATTGGAAGTAAGGCCTTAGTTTCCGATCGCGACTGCGAGATCTAAGGACAGTTTTTCCAAATGTGGGTAGAGTTTCTACTCCTGTTAAAATTTTGCTAACGTAATAAATGGGAAATTGCGTACTTTCGTCCTCCCGGACTAAAATCGCTTTTACCGCAACTTGTGGAACCGCGAGGTAGACTAGAAATGTTCTACCTTCTTTTGGTTTTGAGAGAAATGAAGGCTTGATAAGTACTTCTTTAGGTCCCTCAGAGCCTGCTGGCACTCCGGTGTCCATTCAAAATTATTTTTCTTTTTGAGCAGTGTGAAGAAGCGATGATATTTATTCGACGACCGTAAAATGAACCTGCTCAAAGATGCTAATCTTCCTGTGAGCCTTTAGACTTACTTTACGTTCGACAATTGATCCGGGATATCCTCTATGACCTTGATTTTGTCGGGGTTTACTCAATTCCCCTTTATGAGACCAGAAACCCCAGAACTGACCCCCGAACGCGCACTTCTTGGGATTAAGTTTCATGTTATTCTTCCTTAGGATGTCGAATGTTTCTTGCAAATGCTTAAAGTGGTAACCTGCATTCAAAGACTTAATGAGCATATCGTCTATATAAACTTCCATAGTCTTCCTATTTGCTTTTCAAATATCTTATTTACGAGCTGTTAATAAGTGGCTCCGGAGTTTTTCAACCCGAAGGGCATCACATTGTAACAATATGTACCGAAATTCGTTATAAATGAAGTATTTTCCTGATCTTCTGGGTTCATCTTGATTTAGTTGTACCCGGTATAAGCATCAAGGAAACTCATTAACTCGTTCCCGGCCGTGGCATCAATCATTTGATCGATATTTGGCAGTGGGAACGAGTCTTTCGAGCACGCCTTATTAAGGTCTTTATAGTCTACACACATGCAAAATTTATTGTTATTCTTAGGAACTACTACTACATTGGCTAGCAAGTCCGGATATCTTACCTCTCAGATCAAACAGATATTAAGCAAGCAGGTTACCTCTTCTTTGACAAATTTACTCTTGGCCTCGGCAATAGGGCGTTTCTTTTGTCTTACCGGAGCTACGTTGGGATCCAAACTCAGCTTGTGCATGGCTACTTCCATCGGGATACCTGTCATATCCTCGCGCGACCATGCAAAACAATCAGTATTAAATTTAAGAAATTCAATAAAACCAAACCTGAGCTCTGGGTGCAGTCCTGCCCCCAAATGGAATTTTCTTTCTAAGAATTCTTCGAACAATGCAACTTGCTCTAGTTCCTCAACCGTGGACTTTGTTGCGTCCGTCTCTTCTAGAACTTGGAAATATCTCGGCACCTGATAATGTTCTGACGACTCTGCTCTCGGGCTAACTTCTTCTAGCTAAGGAGTAGGATCAGTTGTTCCTATAATTGCTATGTCATGTGCTCCTTACCTTTGCTACTGGAAAACGAAATTGCATTCATCTCCCTTGCTCTTGGTTGATCACCTTTTATCTGCTTGATTCCTTAGGGCGTTGGAAACTTCAACAATTGGTGATACGTTGAGGGTACAAATTTTATCTCGTGTAACCATGGCCTTCCCAGGATGATATTGTATCCCATGTCACCATCTTAAGTAATAATGAATACCACGTTAGTGCTCCCTCCGTGAGATTCAATTTCGTGAGGAGTTAAATTATTTCATTTTACCGTCGTTGTGTAGGTGATAATATGCTCTTGTGGGTCTGAAGTCCCGTCATACTTTGGCACTTCATGCATTTTGAACTGCTTCAGGACTAGTTCTAGTGCCTCCCTCGGCTAGTAAGGCAATTGAGTATACTTCTTCGAGTTCGGGCCTTTTAATACTGGTGGCGCGCCCGGGATTTGGTCCATTTGGGCGTTTACTTCCCTCATAAACCGTAAAAGTTCATTCTTGAATGTGTCGTTCTCGTTGTTGAGACCGGATCCGCTCCCCCTGCCGCGTCAGAGCCAACTTCACCTCTGGGAGTGTTGTTGTTGACTCTATGCATTGTTTGGTTTGCGGGAACACCGGGAGGAATTGGATCTCGTCTGTTTGCATTATTCGAAGCCCTTGATAGCGCCTTCTTCAACTCCATCATAACTTTATCCTACTGCGTGAGATGGCCTAGAATGATCACCTGTTGCTCTTGCAGGACCCTTACCGCATCCACGCCATGCTCCTCATCAGCATCATCGGGAGTTGTCTCCCAAACCTGTCGAGGGTACTGCCTAGCATGCACCGGTGTGGCATCATTCCCCTCAATGCGGGTGTCACTGATTGAATCCTCGAAATGAGGCTGATCCCCTTGAATTTCAGGGTTGTGCATGTTGTTAACAGTGTTATCTGTCATTTTTTGTAATTTTTTCTAAGACAAAATAATCAAATCATGTTAGTAAAAAAGGCAAGGATCAATTTAATTGAACGACTGCCTAGGTCCCACGGTGGGTGCTAAATTGTTTACCCGTAAAATGGTACAATTGAATTTATATGTAGTTTCTAGACAAGTGAACTAATTTGATCTTGAAATAATGCAATAATTGAAGAAATGTACAATATTTAGCCTTAAAATGTAGATGAAACAACAGAAATGACAGTTATGGGAACAAGGTTTCCGAGCACAGCAATGATGAGATCAAAAAGCGAGAAAGTAAGATTGTATTAAGCTTTGTATAAAATATAGTGTAAGTTTAGCCAGAAAATCTGTGTCCTTTACAACGATAACTGGGCTCACTATTTATAGTTGTGTCTAGGGAAGGAGGTCCTAGGATCATGCCCTCCTTTAGTGTCAATTATCAGGGTTATTGATGAAGATGTAACAGTGAACATAAATGCCAAATTCTCTGTAACGGGCCGTCTCTCTTAATGCTGCAGAATATGCCTTATTAAATTCTACCGGGCATAGAGCATTTAATACACCTTTATGAACGTTATCTCTTCCGGTGACAAGCGGAATGACTGCGTTCGGTCTTCGGTCATCCCCGTCTTGGATTCCACGTGTCTTTCCTTTAGATGGTCACGTGTCATATCATATTTTACCCTATATATATATATATATATATATATATATATATATATATACACACACACATTTCTTGCCCTTGACGCTCACGGGTGATTGAAGTGAGCAGATTCACGAAGTTTTACATTATCCCTCAAAATTATAACTCACTTTTGTTAAGCCAAATAATTCAATAGCTCAAAGCAAGAAGTTCAATCTAAAGGGTAAGACCAACTAATTACTAACTGAAATAGTTTGAATCATTCACCAATATAAATCTAGTTTTGTTTTTACTTTTTATGACAAGGCATGAAACTGAAAAGTACTCTTTTTTTTTTAATTTTATAAAATAAACCGAAAAGAACTCTAGATAACGTAAAGTGGTGAACACACTCAATGTAAGTGCTTTTATATTATTTATTATTTATGGCAAAATGACATTGTATAATCGCTCTCGAAATAATAGCCGAAAAATCGTATTATATATATATATTTGCATTATGTATATTATATACAAAAATTATAAAATATTTATATATTTTTTCGATTATCGAATGTAAATAATTTTTAGCGCGGGCTAAAAGTGATAATACCTCTTTATTTATTGTATGCATGCGATCCAATGAAGCATACAAATTTCTTTAAAACTTTTAAAAGAGTAATTACATTTGGACCATACGTTACAGTGTCAAAGACCTACATATGAATCACCATTGTCTTCAAAATAAACTTAACAAAACATTATTAATCTGAACAAATCTGTTTCGCAGACATAGCTTGACTAAGAAAATCACGTAAGTAAACTTAATTTTGTCGCTATATCGAGTTATTGAGTTATTTGCTCTTTTGTACCGCTAATGTATTCACATATATTTACAAGCAATTATTTTAATTTTTATTATTTACCTCCTAAATCTATTCAATTTTATGCATAATCTTAATAATATAGCTTAGTGTACGACGGACATGATGGAAATAAATCTTTAAAAAAATTCCATTGAATTGTAAAGAAGAAAGACAAGGAAGAGAAAGAAATCCATCAAACTTAGCTTATCCATATTTTTATGTGTCTAAAAATAATTTAATCACCTTTTAAAACCACGCCAGTTACCATTATGTTTCAATTCCTCTGCAACCCCCCCCCCCCCCCCCATTTTTGGTTCGGTCGAAAGTAAAATCTTTATATGGTTAATTTTATTATTAATTAATATTAAAAGGTGAATTCTATCTCTCCGATCAATCTCGTTTTTTACACAAAAAGCGTCGTCATCTCCGATCAATCCCGTTTCTTCGCTGCCAGGATCGCCACATTTCCCTCTCTCTCTCTCTTATCTATTTATTCACTTCTATTCACCTCGAACCAAAAATTTCTGGCGGTCTCCGATCAAAATCACTGGTCAACTCCCCGGCAATATTGCGAGAAAGATTTGCCGGCGATAATACATGCAGTACATTAATACATTGGTACAAAGATAAAGATTGTTGATTTCTTCATATTCTGTAAAGAGAAAAGCTTCAAAGTTATTAGTTGATTACTTCCCGCCGATTACTTATTATATTCTGTAAAAGAGAGGCTTCAAATACATCACATTTGTTTGTTGATTACTTTCGCCCTTCTGAAGATTGCTGGATATATTCTTTAGAGGAAAGGCTTCACATTCTTGCTGGGTATTACAGCTTCGCTTCAGCTTCTTAGCCGATTCCAATTAAGATTCCGATCAATTCTCATCGAGTTTTTGGTTGGTCTAAGTTCCAGAGAAAGCACAAAAATATTCGAAGTTTCGTCTTCCTATTTGAACGAGTAATACATAGAGTATTGCTCCACCTCGTCGTAATCTATCACCGCCGGCCAGATTTTCGTTAATTTTAAGGGCTACAATCCAGGTTCTATTGTTCCTCTCTTATCTTGATATTTTAATAGTTTAATATTTTGGCGTAATTGTATCTCCTTGCCAGCCTATTTTGTTCTTAAATCTTTAATTAATATCTGCCCTAGCATTATCAAATTTATCGCATTAATAATAGCTTTGCCTACTTGTTTATATTTTGAATCTTTATTTCAAATATCCCCTAGTAGTTCTATTTTAGTTTTGCACATTTTCTTTGTGACCTTTAGTTGTGGATTATAGCCTCCTTTAGCTCTTGTACTATATTTCTTCACCTATTTTTCTATCTTTGAGTTGTAGATTATAGTTCCTTTGTTTTATCTCTTCACCTGTTTCTCTGACATTTAGTTGTAGATTATAGTTCTCGTTAGTTCCTTTATTTTATTTCTTCACCTATTTTACAACCTTTAGTGGTAGATTATATTTCGATAATTTATTTTATTTTTGTCGCTTGTTTTCGGGATAGAGCTTGCGTAGTGACTCCTAGATTATAGTGGCTTTGGTAAACGATGGCAGGGTAAGGTCTTGTCCTCGGGGGTGTCAGCGCGAGGGATAAGTGGGGTAAGAGGGCTAAGGGAACTACTAGGATGAGAGTGGGGTCTTGGAATATAGGAACTTTGACTGGAAATATCTGTAGAGTTAGCGAAGATTCTCGAGAAAAGGAAGATTAATATAGCTTGTGTACAGGAGACTAGGTGGGTAGGAGATAAGGTGCGGGATGTGGGTAGTTTCAAACATTGGTATTCTGGGAGGGTAGGGCGCAGGAACGGGGTAGGTATCTTGATTGATAAAGACCTCCGTGAGCTAGTGGTGGAGGTTAGGAGGGTGAATGACAGGCTGATGACTATTAAGCTAGTTGTAGGAGGTTTTACTTTGAACATTATCAGTGCGTACGCACCCCAAGCAGGCTTGGATGAGGAAGTCAATAGGCATTTCTGGGAGGATTTGGATGAGATGGGACGTAGTATCCCGCATATCGAGAAACTTTTCATAGGAGGATATTTCAACGGCCACATTGGAGTGACGTATGGGGGGTATGGTGATGTGCATGGTGGCTTTGGTTTTAGAGATAGAAACGGAGGAGAAACGTCTCCGCTGGACTTTTCTAGAGCATTTGATTTTATGATAACAAACTCGAGTTTCCCGAAAAAGAGGGAGCACTTGGTCACCTTCCGGAGCTCGGTGGCCGAGACTCAGATTGATTATTTACTCTACAAGAAGTCCGATAGAGATGTTTGCACAGATTTCAAGGTCATCTTGAGTGAAAACCTCTCGACCCTTCATAAGCTCCTAGTCATAGAACTTGAGTTCACGAGGCAGAGGAGGAAGAGGGCGATGTATAGCCAATATAGGATCAAGTGGGGAGCCTTGACGGAAGCTAAAGAGCAGGAGTTGG
Organism: Nicotiana otophora; assembly: GCA_000715115.1. Classification (NCBI taxonomy): domain Eukaryota; kingdom Viridiplantae; phylum Streptophyta; class Magnoliopsida; order Solanales; family Solanaceae; genus Nicotiana; species Nicotiana otophora. Next base: position 292,115 of record AWOL01S0013315.1, on the reverse strand, counting down.
GGGTCACGTTAGTGACTATGGGGGCTTGGAGGAGTAGTGGGGACGTAAGCGATATATGGACCACGACTGTACAGTACATTAGGGAAGCCGCGAGAGAGGTATTAGGGGTCTCAAAGGGTCACTCTGGTGGTCAAAATGGAGACTGGTGGTGGAATGAAGAGGTGCAAAGAAAAGTAGAAATCAAGAAAACAGCGTATCTGAAGCTAGTGGAAAGTGTAGACGAGGAGGAGAAGAGGGCGAATAAGGAGCATTATAAGTTGGCTAAGAAAGAGGCAAAGATAGCAGTTATGGCGGCCAAGACTGCAGCTTTCAGTCGTTTGTATGAGGAACTCGAGGGTCGAGGTAGGGATAAGAGGTTGTTCAGGTTAGCCAAGGCACGAGAAAGAAAGACGCGTGACTTGGACCAAGTGAAGTTCATTAAGGATGAAGAAGGTAGAGCTGATCCGTCGGACATGGAAGACCTACTTCCATAGTCTCTTGAACGAGGAGGGGGACAAGAGAATTGTTCTAGATTATTTGGAACTCTCTGGGAGTCATTGTGACTTTGGGTATTGTAGGCGTATTAGAGTTAATGAAGTTGAGGGGGCTATGCATAAGAAAAGCAGGGACAAAGAGACCGGGCCAGATGAAATCCCGGTAGAGTTTTGGAAGAGTGCGGGCAAGGCAGGCTTGGAGTGGCTCACTAAGTTATTTAATGCATTTTTAGAACAAAGAAGATGCCTGAAGAATAGAGGTAGAGCACGATGGTTCCTGTATACAAGAACAAGGGTGATATCCAAAATTGCAATAACTATCGGGGTATCAAGCTGCTTAGCCATACTATGAAAGTCTGGGAGAGAGTGGTAGAGCTAAGGGTAAGGAGGAGTGTGTCTAGTTCCGAGAACCAATTTGGGTTTATGCCGGGGCGTTCGACTATAGAAGCCATCCACCTTGTTAGGATATTGATGGATCAGTATAGGGAGAGAAAGAAAGACTTGCATATGGTGTTCATCGACATAGAAAAAGCGTACGATAAAGTTCCGAGGGAGGTTTTGTGGAGATGTTTGGAGGCTAGAGGTGTATCTATTGCCTACGTTAGGTTGATTAAGGACATGCATGATGGAGTAAAGACCCGAGTGAGGATGGTGGGTGGGGAATCATACCATTTTCCGATTATTATGGGGTTGCATCAGGGGTCGGCACTCAGCCCTTTTTGTTTGCTCTGGTGATGGACGTACTGATGCACCACATCCAAGGGGAGGTGCCGTGGTGCATGTTATTTGTAGATGATATTGTATTGATTGACGAGATACGATACGGTGTGAACGCGCAATTAGAGGTATGGAGGCAGACCTTGGAATCTAAAGGTTTCAAGTTGAGCAAGACCAAGACAAAATACTTGAAGTGTAAGTTCAGTGGCGAGACTCAAGGAGGGGAAGGGGAGGTGAAGCTGGACTCGCAGGTCATCCCTAGGAGAGGAAGTTGTAAGTACCTTGGGTCTATTATTCAGGGGGTAGGAAGATTGATGAAGATGTCGCACATCGTATTAGGTCGGGATGGATGAAATGGAGACTCGCTTCAGATGTTTTGTGTGATATGAAGGTGTCAACGAAACTTAAGGGTATGTTCTACAGAGTAGTGGTCAGACCAACGATGTTGTATGGGGCTGAGTGTTGGCCAGTCAAGATCGCTCATGTCCAGAAGATGAAGGTAGCAGAGATAAGGATGTTGAGATGGATGTGCGGGCACACCAGGTTAGATAGGATCAGAAATAAGGTTATTCGCGACAAGGTGGGTGTGGCCCCTATTTGAGGACAAAATGCGGGAAGTTCGGCTTAGGTGGTTTGGTCATGTGAGGAGGAGGAGAACAGACGCACGGGTGAGGAGGTGTAAGAGGTTGTCAATGGAGGGCCTATGAAGAGGTAGAGGTAGGCCAAAGAAGAGGTGGAGAGAGGTGATTAGGCAAGATATAGCACAACTACAGCAGACCGAGTACATGACCCTTGATAGGAAGGTATGGAAGTCGAGGATTAGGGTAGTAGAGTAGGTAGTATAGAGCGTTCATAATAGTAGTATTGGCACGCAGTCTCGCTTTCTGTTGTTAGTAGGTTTTTATGCCTAACCGTTGTTTTCTTTCATTGTTGATCACATTATTGTCTTGTTGTTTTTATTCTACTTTTATATGGCTTTTTGATATTGTCCCTTCTTGTCTATATTTTCATTAATGTGGTGCTTATGCTTTACTGAGCCGAGGGTCTATTGGAAATAACCTCTCTATCCTCACAATGTAGGGGGTAAGGTCTACGTAGACACTACCCTCCCCAGAACTCACGGTGTGGGATAATACTGGGTATGTTATTGTTCGAAAGCGAAATCTTATTGGGTTCTTTTAATTACCATTCAAAAAGCATCAATGGCTATTTATCAGGTAAAAATTCCAAAGCATCAGTCATCATTTATTATGTGAATAGATTGTAAATAAATAAAAATATTGAATATAAGGATCCAAAATACAAAGAACTCTTAATTAATCGTTCTTTTTTCATTTTATCTACATGACCGTGGTGAATATCCGGAGGTACCTGGGTCTGCACACGAAGTGCAGAGTGTAATATGAGTACAACCGAACCAATGTACTCAATAAGTAACAAGATTAACCTTTTGGCTAAAAGTAGTAACGAGCTCCACAGGTACATTCTAGTATATAAATAACAGTAAAGAGATGTAGGCATGCTTTCAAGTTCAACAGTTAAACTCAGTACAAGTAAAATACATCAATTCTGAATGATATGAGGAATATGACATCTCTATATCTACATGCCAACGTACATGTTGTATGCGGTGTACCTTAGTGGAAACATCGTATACTCCCACTCTCAAAATACTCACACTCAGTACTGTATATGGCCAATCCACCCGAGGAAAGATCCATCCCAAATATAATATCAACTGACAGTCAGTCACTCAAGAAAAATCCATCTCAAAAATGTAAATAATTCGGGAAAAATCAATAACCAGGAAAAATCCATCCCTCTTTATAAATAATTAGGTAAGATCCATGCCAGCGAAAATCCATCCCAAAAATGTAAATAATTCGGGCAAGATCCATGCCCATGGAAGATCCACCCCTCAATATAATATCAACTGCGCTCACTGTGTGGGGTGCAGACTTCGGAGGGGCTCCTTCAGCCCAAGAGCTATAATAAGCCAGATCCATGCATAAACAAATAAAATATGTTGCGGCGTGCAACCCGATCCCATAAATATCACTCAAAATCTCTAGTCTCTCGGACACTCAATAACATGAAAATCAACCTGATATGATGATATGATGTATCAATGAATGACAACAGAGACTAAGATATGATATGCAATTAATAGATGTGACTGAATATAAAATTACAATTTAAACAAATAATTCAACAGTAATACGACCTCTGTGGGTCCCAAAAATACCGGCACGTAGCCTAAACGTGATCTTTAATACAAGTCTCCACTCAATTCCTTTAACACATGAAAGTACATGGATAATGCCAAGATTATTTGACTACACAATTCCACGGAATCAATTACGTTACAATTGCTACGGTGCATGCCCATACGCCCGTCACCTAGAAAGTGTGTCACCTCCAAACAAATCACATAATACGTATTTTCGGGGTTTATACCCTCAGAACCAAGTTTAGAAATATTATTTACCTGAAATCGTGAAATCCTTTATTCCAATAAGCATTTGCCTCGCGAATTGGCCTCCTAATGCCTCGTATCTAGTTACAATTAATTCGATGCAGTCAACACGAATTATAGGAATCAATTCAATATGAAAATACTAAATTTCCCAATTAAAATCCAAAATTCAACTCAAAAGTCAACAGTGGGCCCCATATTTCAGAACCCGACAAAAGTTAAAAAAATATGAACGCCCATTCAACCACAAGTCCAATCATACCAATTTTACCAAATTCCAACATCAACTCGACCTCCAAATTCTCAAATCTTATTTTCAAATCCCTAGGCCCAAATTCTCGAATTACACCTCAAAAATACGTAATCTAGTCGGAATACTCAATGATAATCCAATATTATTAACTAACAATGATCACAAGTGAATTACCTCAAGTTTTCCCGTGAATTCTCGCTCAAAAATCGCCCCAACCCATGCTTGAAATGTCCAAAAGTGACAAAAAATCTGGGACACTTCGATTTATACACTGCCCAGCATTTTCGCATCTGCGATGCACTTGGCCGCATATGCGGTTCCGATATTTGCGGTGAAGCTTCCGCTTCTGCGACTGCCTTTGCTTCTACGGACAAGAAGTCTGCTTCTGCGTATTCGCTTCCGCGAAGAAGCTGCCTGTTTCTGCGAATCAGCCTCCCCTCTTGCCCTTCTGACTTTTGCGATCGCACACTTGCAGGTGCGACCCGCTTCTGCGGTTCACCTACCTGCTTTTGCGATCACTGCCTCAACCCACGCCCGGTCGCTTCTGCGATGGAAAACTCGCTTCTGCGAGGCCTGCAAGTAAAACTCTGCATGTGCGATTTCACCAGATGGCAAAAATTTCCAGCAGCTATTGAATTCCAAAGTTTTGACCCGTTAACTATCCGGAATCCACCCGAGGCCCTCGAGACCCTAACCAAAAATACCAAAAAGTCCTAAAATATCATACGAACTTAGTCGAGACCTCAAATCACATCAAACAATGCTAAAAATGCGAATCGCACCCCAATTCAAGCTTAACGAAAACTAACGAATTTCAACTTCTACAGTCGATGCCGAAACATATCAAATCAGGTCCGATTGACCACAAATTTTGCACAAAAGTCATAAATGACATAACGGACTTATGAAAATTTTCAAAATTTGATTCCGAGCCCATTATCAATAAAGTCAACCCCCAATCAAACCTCCAAACTTTTCATTTCCTATTTTTGCCATTTCAAGCCAAATTTAACTATGGACCTCAAAATAAATATCTGGACACACTCCTAAGTACAAAATCACCATACAGAGCTATTGGAATCATCAAAACTCTATTCCGGAGTTGTTTACACATAAGTCAATATCCGGTCAAGTGTCTCAATTCATTCCGAAACCTCACCGGACCCGAACCAACTTCCCCGACAAGTCACATAACATCTCTAAAGTACAAAATGAGCAGTAAATAGAGGAACGGGGCTGTAATACTCAAAACGATCGTTCGGATCGTTACATATATATGTATTGGTAATTATAGCTCTGCATAATTTGAGACATTGAGTTTTAAATTTAAAGCCACATTTACATTTCGTTTCATTCTAATTATGATTACCTTTTTTAGTGGACGAATTTGGGCTTGTGGATCGTAAATTCACTATTTCACTCTATAATTTTATAGATGCACAAGAATAGACCTACCCTAAAATTCTAGTAAATATTTTTAAATTTTTGTTTCCGGCAACACTTCAAAAGAGATGCCCTCTATGATGCCATTAGTGTATACTCTAGAAATGGTTGTCACCAAAAAATTTAATTGATTCTAATTAATACAAAACTTATTTGCAGGAAATATATCCCGGAAAGGATGTGTCGTGAGCAAATTGCCGCAGTGTTGCAAATTTGCATTTTTGTCCTAGTTTTATTTCCTAAGACATTGGTAAATTGTAAAACTCCCGAAGAAGATAGGGAAATATTTTGTTATCTACAATGCCTGGAAGACTATATGGTTGTTGGGTGGGAACAATTTAAGGATCTTATTCATGAACAGATTAATGAAAAATGCTAAAGGGGTGAAAGATATTTACCATGTTCAGATGTTGGAAAGTACTGACCTTATCTCAAAATACAAAATCACAGTTATTCAAGCCTATATTATTAGGTTACATTATGTACTTTATCGTCTCGTTATAAAGTTATAAAAATCTTAACTTGTACAGTTCATTTTGTGATGGACAAAATGGAATAAAATATCAAACAAGAACTAGATGAATTAGAAGGAAGAAAGACTAAAGATTTTCCGTATTATGAGATTTGGACGATAGGAAGTATAAGGTATTGTTGTGATATCTGCTTCGTTTATGATTTGTGAATGTTGTGATGCTTTGTGTTACGATTTGATGATGAATTATGGTTGGCTTAGTGGGCAGATACTCGATCAATAAATTTTATTAGCAACCATTAGAGACTATTTGTCCATATTGCCAGGGTGGATCTACCTTACTACCCGCTCGCTTCCGCAAAAATTGTTAGAATGTATAGTGTTGCCTCTTCTTCAGTTTCTTCCTCCTATTACCCGGACCATCACCGCTTTTTCCTTTTTTCAGTCCTCCATTCTCTTCCTTTTATTTGTTATATCTCTCTTTTTCTTCTTTTTAAAATTTCTTTGCACTAGTTTCTTTGTATTAGTCCTTTTTTGCTCCTACAATTATTCCTTATTTCATTTTCTTTCCTTCTTTCTCTTCCTTTTATTTGTTAAATATCTCTCTTTTTCTTCTTTTTAAAATTTCGTTAATTAGTCCTTATTTTGCTTCTGCAATTATTCCTTATTTCATGAACAACTTCTATCAATAAGTAATTTGAATTGATTTAGTTAACCTATAGTTTTTCTCCTTTTAATGACACAAAATTCATTTATATATTGGAGTATAATTTGAACAATATCTTCTATTGACTTTGAAAAAAATAATTAAATGACTTGATTAATGGACACTTTGAGTTGATTATCTGTAACGACCCGACCGGTCGTTTTGAGTACTACAACCCCGTTTTTCCATTTACTGCTCAAATTGGGCTTTACAGTTATTGTGTGGCTTGCCGGGGCAATTGGTTCGGGTTCGGTGAGGTTTTGAAATGAATTGGAACACTTAGTTCCAAGGTTTAAAGTTTAAGTTAAAATAATGACCGGATGTCGACCTATGTGTAAACGACCTCGTAATTTAATTCTGATGATTCTAATAGCTCCGTATGGTGATTTTGGACTTAGGAGCATGTCCGAAAAATTATTTAGAGGTCCGTAGTGGAATTAGGCTTGAAATGCCGAAAGTTGAATTTTTGGGAAGTTTGACCGGGGGGTTGACATTTTGATATCGGGGTCAGAATCTGATTCTGAAAATTTGAATACCTCTGCTATGTTATTTATGACTTGTGTGCAAAATTTGAGGTCAATCAGACGTGAATTGATAGGTTCCGGAGTCGTTTGTAGAAACTATAAATTTCAAAGTTCATTAGGCTTGAATTGGGGTGTAATTCATGGTTTTAACATTGTTTGAGGTGATTTGAGGGTTCGACTGAGTTCGTATGATATTTTAGGACTTGTCGGTATATTTGGTTGAGGTCCCGAGGGGCTCGGGTGAGTTCCGAGGGGTTAACGGATCATTTTTGGCCTTGGTGAGATTGCTGATATTTATTGCTGTATTTTTCTGATTTTCTCTTTCGCTTTCGCGAAGAGTGTTTTTTGAGTGTGAGGTTTTGTTATTCGCGTTTGCGAAGGGGAGGATGCGAACGCGAACACGAAGGTATGGTCTGTGTGTGCATCGCGAACGCGTGAGAGGTGGTTATGGGCCGTAGGGCGTTGTGGTTCTATGCTAAGGTTTATAGGGTAAGTTGTGGTTAAAGATCATGGTATTTTAGCAAAAAAGGTATCAATCTGAAGACAAATTCGGAAGGTACTCAGAGAAAATAGGACAACTGGGTAGTAGGTTGGATCAGTATAGTAATGGATGTGATCGGTTCTTTAGGTGCTTATGATGTAGGAGTTTTCTACAGGTGCTTTGTGGCAATACACCTGGACTTGGCGACCTGCGTGGCTTGGTCGAGTTAGAGGAATTTAGTTTTACGGGCTTGATTATATGCAAATGGATTCCAAATTATTCTTGATGGTTTCTACCTATGTGGAGAACGTGTTGTATATTGTGATTTCCTCCTGGAATGAAGCAAGAGAAAGGTTTCTAACTAAAATGGTATGTAAATTACTGGTGTTGTATGAGAAAGGAGTGGACTTCAGAAGGCACATTGCATTTTGACTTACAGATGTATAAATTAGTATTGTGGTACTCACATGGTTGATAGACTGTGATATTCAAATTTTGTCAAGTGGCAATGAAGAAATTTTAAAGTATTTCTCGTGGGATGATCGTGTATGAGAGAGGTGTTAGGCATTCGGGCGGTGAAGATGGAATTAAATATGGTGATTTACGTGTTCTATGAACTTGTAATTTAGGAGTTTCAGGAGCAGATTGTACATGGTTGCGGACTGTGAAGTCATGGCCGAAGCTAGTCAGATGATAGGATGTATTAAGAATTAGTCGCGGTGAATTTTCAAAGGGATATTTATCTACTGTGGGTGACCAGAGTTGATTTGGGGATCCATTGATAGGCCCAATTAAGATGTGTATTCTACACCGAGCCGGAATGGTTGGTTCCATACTGCTATTATTGAGGGATGTGTCATTCAGTTGATATTGAACTTATTCGTGTTCTCAAATGATCTGTGAGTTACTCCTTTATTCTACGAGGAGTTGTGATTAATTGGTTATGTGCACAGATGGTGCGGTTCTATTTGAGCTTTATAGCGGAATTTGAGTGTGATGAGTATTTGGGTATTACATGATCGATAGCGTAATGGTTATGTCCTTTCAAGTTTTGTGCGGTATTTTTGTCAATTGCCTCTCCGTCGTATTAATTTGGAGCAGGGTGGCTCAGAGTATATAACATGAACCTCGTGTTAAAATCGAGTGATGGTTCTACGGTGTGTGATGAATTTTCAGCATTTCGTTGTGGAGGTACTTGTTAATCTGGCGGGACAGTTCTCTCATTTGAGTCATTTTCCATGACTGGGTACATTTGAATTGTTGCGTATTAGTGCGCGGATGGAACGAGTTGTGGCTCTGAGTTATATTGGTAAGGTATGTCTATGGAACAATTGTGTTTAGTAATATAAAGTCATTGGACCTAGAATGGGTACTATCAGGTTTGATTTCAGTATATTCGGGAGTATAATATTAAAAGTCGGCTCAGAAAGGGATTATGGTTCTGGTTGGGGCGAGAGGGCTCCATGACTTGTTGATCTGGTAAGTTGTCATGAAATTTTGCGTGTTTCTTTTATTATCAACAGTGTACGAAGGTTTTGGGATGAGGTTTGGTTCGATATGGGGTTTAATACTAATACTTGGGTGGTTTTGGAGTAGTCACTGCGATCAGGAATGGTGCTGCGAGCATGCAAGTTGTGTAATATGTTGGTAGATTATATCCGTGGTTATAGTTATAGCTCAATGCAGCTTGCTCGGACTTATACAGTGTGTAGATGTGAGATTCAGGTCTTGAAAAGAATTTTGGATGTTAGAAATTGTGCTCCATGGGTTTTGGGCTACGGTTAAATTAACGATTTTCAGTGATATTGTGTAGCCAGGCCTATATAGAATAGGGTGACGTGAGATCACCCCGAGTATGTGTGTGGTAAGATAGAACCGTGATTTGATGGCTTGGAAACAACTCTTGGCACGTTCGAGGACGAACGTATGTTTAAGTGGAGAGAATGCAACGACCCGACCGGTCGTTTTGAGTACTACAATCCCGTTTCCCCATTTACTGCTCAAATTGGGATTTACAGTTGTTGTGTGACTTGCCGGGGCAATTGGTTCGAGTTCGGTGAGGTTTTGGAATGAATTGGGATACTTAGTTCCAAGGTTTAAAGCTCAAGTTAAAATAGTGACCGGATGTCGACTTATGTGTAAATAACTTCGAAATTTAAATCAGATCATTCCAGTAGCTCCGTATGGTAATTTTGGACTTACGCTTGTCCGGAAAATTATTTGGAGGTCCGTAGTGGAATTAGGCTTGAAATACCGAAAGTTAAATTTTTGGGAAGTTTGATCGGGGGGTTGACTTTTTGATATCGGGGTCGGAATCCGATTCTGAAAATTTGAATGCCTCCGTTATGTCATTTATGACTTGTGTGCAAAATATGAGGTCAATCGGACGTGAATTGATAGGTTCCGGAGTCGTTTGTAGAAACTATAAATTTCAAAGTTCATTAGGCTTGAATTCGGGGTGTAATTCATGGTTTTAGCGTTGTTTGAGGTGATTTGAGGGTTCGACTAAGTCCGTATGATGTTTTAAGACTTGTTGCTATATTTGGTTGAGGTCCCGAGGGGCTCGGGTGAGTTCCGAGGGGTTAACGGATCATTTTTGGCCTTGGTGAGATTGCTAATATTTGTTGCTATATTTTTTTGATTTTCTCTTTCGCGTTTGTGAATAGGGCCTCGCGTTCACGAAGAGTATTTTATGAGTGTGAGGTTTTGTTATTCGCGTTCGCGAAGGGGAGGATGCGAACGCGAAGGTATGGTCTATGTTTGCATCGCGAACTCGTGAGAAGTGTCGCATTTCCGAAGAGGTGTGAGGCGATTGGGGACCCCCGAGTTCTTGTTCTACGCGTTCGCGAGGTGGCGGTCGCGTTCGCGAAGGTCTGAGCTGGTAAAGCTTTGCGTTCGCGAAGCCGTGGTCGCGTTCGCGGAGGGTAAGATTTGCAAAGCTTCGCGTTCGCGAAGCCACTGTCACGTTCGCGAAGAGTTAAATTTGTGGGCAGTCGAGTTGTGCTTTGCGAACGCGAGGGACCTGTCGCGTTCGCGAAGAAGAGAGGCCTGGACAAAAAGTTTAACTTCAAAAAATGGGACATTGTTAACGATTTGGAGCTCGGATTGAGGCGATTTTCAGAGAAAACAATGGGGTAAGTGTTCTTAATTCAATATTGGTTAAATTACCCGAATCCATGGTTGTTCTTATCATTTAATTGGTGAATTAAGTTGGAAAGGTTTGAAAACCCTCTTAGTTTAAATTGAGGATTTGAAGGCCGAGTTGTGGTCGGATTTGAGTAATTTTGGTATGGTTGGACTCGTGGTTGAATTGGGGTTCGGATTTTGTAATTTTTACCAGATTTCGAGACATGAGCCCCACAAGTGATTTTTGGGGCGCAATTTCGGAATTTTGGAAAATATTAGTTTTTTGATATGGAATTAATTCCTATAGTTTTTGTGGGCTGAATCAAATTATTTTGACTAGATTCAAGCCATTTGGAAGTTGATACGCCCAGAATAGAATTTGTGGAGCATTGCTTAGCTTGCTCGACATTGGATTTGGCTTGTTCGAGGTAAGTAACTCTTCTAATCTTGGAGTTGAGGGTATGAACCCTGAATATATGTATTTCGTGAATTGTTGGGAGGTGACGTACATGCTAGGGGACGGGCGTGTGGGCGTGCACTATAGAAATTGTGACATAATTATTTCTGTGGAATTTTGTAGTTAAATGATCTTGGCATTTTCCATGCGATTTTATGAGTTAAAGAAATTGAGCTGAAAACCATATTAAAAATCATGTTGAGGCTATGTGCCAGTATTATTGTGACCCACAGAGGTCATATTATTGTGAAATATTTATTTTAAAATAAAAATTTATACTCAGTCATATTTATTTCATTGCATATCATATCTAAGTCTCTGTTGTTATTTATTGATATATCATACCATCATTTTGGGCTATTCTCATGACATTGTGAGCCCATGAGAGAGAGACTAGAGAGATTGATGACTGAGGGAGG
>AWOL01S0013315.1:102223-277732 GCA_000715115.1 Nicotiana otophora | reverse complement strand
CTTTATATATATTATATTATTGCACGTGAGTTGGCCGTGCGGATCTATATATTATACTATTGCACGTGAGTTGGCCGTGCGGATCCATATATTATTATTGCACGTGAGTTGGCCATGTAGCACGTGAGTTGGCCGTGCAGATCCTTATATTATTATTGCACGTGAGTTGGCCGTGCGGATCCTTGTATTATTATTGAACGTGAGTTGGTCGTGCAGCACGTGAGAGGGCCGTGCGGATCCAGATATTTATGTTATGGCACGTGAGTTGTCCGTACAGCACGTGAGTTGTCCGTGCTTATAGCGCTTGGGCTGTAGGAGCCCCTCATGAGTCTGTACACCCCCAGTGAGCGCAGTCAACTATAAACAGGGATCGGGTTGCACGCCGCAGCAGATATTGTATAGTGCTGAGTGATTGAGTGTGCTGAGCACAGTGAGAGAGAATGCGAGACTATGAGATTGAGTACTCTGAGACTATGAGTACATGAGTGCAATCTCTGAGATACATTGCATTGACATGTACACATGACATATATGCATAGAGATGTGTTTTCCTCATGCTGTACGGTATCACATTATTCATGATTTTTCACACATATTGATAGATGGGCATAGTGATGCATTTGTTTTACACTGGTTATCTGGAAAAGAAAATAAGATATTTTATTTACTATTGAAATGACTTTTGGAAGAATTACTGTTCTCAAATTATTCATATTTTTGGTAACTTTGGCAAACGATTTGGGTTTTCACTGATGTATTTGAAAGGAAGAACTATTATTTTTGAAATCATGTTTCGGCTGAGCATTTTTATCTTTGTGTTTCTTCTGGTACTATTTGCTTTATGTTGTTATGGATTGTTGTGGACTAGTGGTTTTGGACCCGACCTTGGTAGAAGCTCGTCACTGCTTTCAACCTACGGCTAGGTTTGTTACTTACTCAGTACATGGGGTCGGTTGTATTGATACTACACTTCTGCACATTGCGTGCAGATATTGGCTGTCGTTGTTGCTGTGTTCGATGGTTGCGGGATCTGAAGATGTACCTGTGTTCCTATTGTAGCTGCCTCTTGTTCAGGGTAGCCTTAGATTTATAAAAGCTCTATTTATGTATTATTCAAACAGACTATGTATTTATTTCATTTCCGCTTTGTACACTCTATTCTTAGAAGCTCGTGATTTGTACTACCCGTTCTTGGGGAGATGTATTGGTTTTAGATATTTTCTTTTAATTAATTTCATTGGAATTGGATAGATGAAAATTGGCTTACCTAACGGGTTGGGTTAGGTGCCATCACGACTAGTGGGATTTTGGGTCGTGACATTATCATAGCTTGATTGCTTTGAAAATAATTACATATAACTTGACAATTAAGATGAAAAACTTAATCTAATAACAATAAAAGGTAAATTAATATAGTCAAACAAAGAATATGTAAAAATTAAGCTACACTCTATCAAAGTTTCTACTTTGAGGCGCTCTTTCATAAAATGCTATTTTTTAATTTTATTTTAGAATATAATTTAAACCAAGCGTAAAAAGCTGGAAAAAAAATCAAAACTTATTTGCCTATTTGTGAATAAAAGACCTAATTGAATTACTCAAAAATCAACTGAACCGACTCTTTCTTATTATTCGGTCTTTGTGACTACTGTTAGGCATACTATATACATAAAGTAGTGGTACTCGCAACCTTCAAATTCTGGATCCGCCTCTGCATATTGCTTTATCATAGAGAACATAAATATAGCGCCCCAAAATAAAAAGAACGAGTCACATAGCCATGAATATTTCTGGTAACCAAGTTAAAGACGATTTGTCCATATGTTTTGTCCTACTGTAATGCCCCAGAAAAGATTTCCCTAAATATTACATTCATGTTTAAGCTCTAAGTTGTAGGTATAGGTATTCGAAAAATTTCAAAGGGTTAATTAATACTCAAATTTTATGTTTGAAAGGTAACACAGGAGTTTAGAAGAGGGGAGAAGTAGTATGAAATAAATTGAAATTGTTTAAGAGAAGAAAGCAAACAATCGCACATGTTCTAACTTCAAATGATCATGTCTCCCAACATATAATAAATTGAACTATGAGCCATATATTAGATGAAAGCTTTTTTAGTCAAGTTTTTACAACATCAAACCGTTCTATATCCCGACATTCCTACAAGACAATATAGCCTTTTACTAACGGGTAGCAAAACAATCAACTGAGCCCTGGCCAAATCATGAGCGACGATTCCAATCATAGCAACGGTTGCTCTAACTGCTAATTCCAGCAAGGGACAAAGGGGAATGACCTAAAGGTCTAGGCCAACCATAGCTAACGGTTGCCTCAACTGTGGCCAACAATTGGCTCAACCGCTGCCAACGGTCCCCAACCCCGGCCAACGTTTACCCCGGGCCTATAAAAGGCCTGAAAATGAGATTTTCTCATTCTTAATATTCCGAGGAGTTGAACTTTATTTCTTTCAAGGAGATATTAAGTCAAGATAATCCTACGCTATCGAAGGTGAGTTTTTACCAAACTCAAGTTAAAAACAATATTAGATTGGCATTGTCTAACACCTAGAAATTCTAAACTCGGCTTTCATCAAGGATTGAGAGAGTTCTTCAAGACCCAAAACCTATTATTTTTAAAAATAATGTTCACAATGATTTCTTTGCTCTTTCCTATTAATATTAGAAACTTTATAGTGTATCACGATTTTTGGATCATAAGAATAATGATGTTAATGGGTAGAAGCGATGTGATACCCTTTTATGGCCCAGTAAAACCTAAATTGGAGAAATAGAATAAGATAGTAGTTGGTGAATAATTTTAGCTGTTTATTATAGATTTTTAAAGAGATTGAATATATGAATTTGTTGCTAGAGGATTTTCACAATTGATTCTTGTGAGTTGAGGTTTCTTCCCTAAGTCATAGTTTATGTTAGAATGCACATATTAAATTGCTTATTTGCTTGCCTAACTATTTAGAATAAACTATGTATACAATTAAAAATATCTATGACAATAAAAAATTATGACTTATCTTATTTATTTGCTTATGTGCAATCGTTTGCTTATGTGAATTTACTTGTATTTCTCAGACCTATATAGTTCAAATTTAGAAGAAAAATAATTAGTTTCTATGTTGTGTTGTAATTGCTTGTCGAGGTGCAACTGATGTACTGTTAAGACTTTCGGCTCATATTCAAATTACTGCGATCACATTCAGAAAAGAACTCTTTTGGGTTTTTAATAAGCCTAAGGAACCCTTTATTAAATTGTGCTCCTAGCTCTTAAGGCAAAGTTTGGTAGGTAAAACCTAAAAAGAGGGTCAACATCTGTATTTACATGTTTTGATATGGGAAAATAACTGATTAAAGAACTATTAAGGAGCCGTTTGATTCAAGAGACTAGGTGGAATATTTCGGTATAAATTTTGGGATTAAATTTATCCCTTATTTAGTTAGAGGTATTAGCTAAAACCAATAGTACTTTATATCAAACTTTTGGTATAACTTACTTATTCCATATAAAAGGTGGGATTGATTATTTAGATAATTATAATCCCAAAATATCCTAGTTTGAACCAAATATAATAACCCCTAACAATTTTATCCTAGAAAATGTTTTTAAAGCTCTTTCATTGCAAGCTGCTATATTTGGTTAGTACAATCACATGTATATCTACGAAGAACAGGCACCCATATTCTAGTTTTTCCTTTTTTTTCCCTATTAGAAGTTCCCATCTAGTATACAATTTTTTTTAAAAAAGAGAAGCTGATAATAGGCGGCTATAAGTGACTGATGTTGTGACAAGGATCTCAAGTGTACCATTTAATGAACTTGGCTCGAAATGGTTTCTGGCATCTCCTTTTACTGGCTGCTAAAATTGGTTATTGAAAGAGGAATGGTTGATTCAGTCACATGCATAGTTATACTTTAACGGTTTTTTTATTAATTTCCTAAAATTGTTCATCTGCTAACAAAACCAGAATAAAATCATCTCTAAAATGTTCCTCTCAATCTTCTTCTTCATAACCACATTAATCCCAACATCAAAATCATAGTCTGCCAATCAAGATCATTAACAGATTTCAAGATTTTTTTTTTAAAATTTTAAACCACCCCAAGGTATTGATCCATTGGGGTTAGGCTCGACCCCTGCCATGTATGTTCAACAAGAAACCAAAATTACAAAAATGAGGGGACAAGGACCTAAACCTCCACGATTGAAAAGTCAATCTGCAAATATTGGAAGATGGAGCTTATATGCAACGACCCGTCCGGTCGTTTTAAGTATTGTAGCCTCATTTCCCCATTTATTGCTTATTCTATGTTCGTTTGTTGTTATGTGACTTGCCGGGGTGGTTGGTTTGGTTCCGAAAATATTTCTAAATGAAGTAGGACACTTAGTCCCAAGGTTGAAAGCCTAAGTAGAAAGAGTTGACCGGATGTTGACTTATGTGTAAACGACTCCCGAATGGAGTTTTAATGGTTCCTAATGGTGATTTTGGACTTAGGAGTGTATCCGGACATCGATTTGGAGGTCCGTAGGTGGTTTTGGCTTGAATTGACAAAAGTTGGAAAGTTGAAGGTTTGGAGAGTTGAGAAGTTTGACCGAGAGTTGACTTTGTTGATACCAGGCTCGAATTTTGGTTCCGGAAGTCGGAATAGGTCAGTTGTGTTATTTATGACTTGGGTACAAAATTTGAGATCGATCGGAGTTGGTTTGATATGTTTCGGCATTTATTGTAGAAGTTGAAAATCCATTAGCTTCAATAGGCTTGAATTGGGGTGCGATTCACGTTTTTAGGTTATTTGATGTGATTTGAAGCCTCGACTAAGTTCGTATGATGTTTTAGGACGGGTTGGTATGTTTGTATGGGGTCCAGAGGGCCTTGGTTGTGATTCAGATTGAATTTTTGACTTGTGAAATTGCTGGTGTGATCAGTTCTGGTGCCACTGCACCTGCGTGACATTGGCCGCAGGTGCAGCGCCGCAGAAGCGGCCATGGGGTCGCAGGTGTGGTTCTGAGTGAAGTTTGGGAGGTGCGCAGGTGCGAGAAAGTTTCCGCACCTGCTAACTCGGAGATGCGGGAGGAAGGTCACAGAAGCGGACTATGCGGGGGTAGGAGGTTTCTACAGATGCGGGGTCTTGGACGCAAGTTCGCCTCCGCAGGAGCGGAGGCTTGTCCGCAGATGCGAAGGCAGGGGGCCTTACGGGAAACCGCAGAAGTGGACGTTGAACCGCTGATCCACGTCCAATCCGCATTTAATAGTGAGTGGCAACGGTCGTTGGAAGAATAGTACCCAACAAGAGTCGGGGTCGATTTTCATAGGGAGCTACTATGTGTGTTAGGGGTATACACTTGACGAAAGCAAATGAAACAACTAAAATTGCACTTCCAAGCAAAATGTTTTGACTTCTAATTCTAATTTTACTCTATCAATTATAAACGAAGAAAAGAAACTAGAAGCGAATGATTGTTTTTGGTATTTTTCCAAATAGTTAAAAAGCCTAGGGATGTGACCATAATCTAGGTGTTCACCTAATGGGTTAACTACGTTAACACTTGTTTTGTTGATTGAGGTATATTATAGCTCTCAACTCTACGTTAGCCACTCAATACCTCTCGGTCATAGAGTAATTTTGCCCAATTTGGCTTTCTCAAGCCCAAATGGGTATCAAACTAAATAGTTGATATGATCTCAAGTCGGGTTCTCACTATCTCTTATTTGAACCCTTTAATTAGGCTAATCAAATCCTCAATTAGCCCAACTTCTTGTTAACCAAGTTATCCTAAACTAGGTCCCTTTTTCTCAAGTAGAGACCAAGTCAAACAGGCATGAATCAATGTTTGCAACCATTAATTATAAAATTAAAGTATAAATTAAGCTAAATAATCAACACCCAATCATAAACAAGTATTAAATTAGATACCCATAAGGTTTATACAATAGGGTTGGGTCACAACCCTAGTAAGAATCTAGCTACTCATAGTGAGAAATGAAGAAAATAAAGAAGAAATGCTAATTAAACTCATAATCTAAGATTAAAATGATAAAATGTGATGTTTTAATCCTAAAATAGTCACAAAACATCCTAAAATAGCAAAATATAACGGCTATAGAAGCTCAAACTTCGAAACTTGACCTAAAAATATGAATCTCGTCTATTTATAGTGGCCCAAAATTTGCTGACAAAAATGCCCCTCGGGAGGTTCTGCGGCTGCACAATTTCATATGCGGTCCGTAGATTTCTTCAGCTAGCAGGGTCTTAGATTCTGCAGCAGTAAAATTCTGGTCTGCGGTTGCAAAGCATCTTCTGCGACCGCACTTCAGGCAAGGCTCGGGTCTTGGTCATTTGCACACTCTCTGAACTTTGAATCATTTGTAAGTGCAAATCTTATTCTGCGGCCGCACAATTCATGTGCGGTCCACACATCAGCTAAGACTCTGTTAGGATCTTTCACTTGTCCTGCGGCAACAGGTGGAATTCTGCGGTACACACTTTCTTCTGCGGACCGCACTTCTTAAGTTCTACGTCCCTTCTTGCCTTGTGATTCAGAACATTCCTTTTTGTGTCGGATTTCATCATGGGAGCCCAAACATCCTACATTCCTGCAACTTGCGCACTTTCATTAGTTTCGGAAACATAAATCAATACTTTTGGACTAAAGTAAAAGCAAAAAGGTAATAATAAGTAGTCAAAATCCACACTTATCAATTCCCCCAAACTTAAGTCTTTGCTTGTTCTCAAGCAAATAAATTAGTTCCCACCTCCTTAGAGTTAAGGGTCATTTCAGCGAGTCAAAGGTGAGTCATTCACACATCAGTTGGGACCAACAATTACCTATACTACTCATGCATTATCAACAAGGTGACAAGTCAAATATTCATGCACATATAGTTCTAATATGACATTTGAGCTCTAAGAATTGACTTTACTCATCAAGGACTCTTGTTCTATCATGTAGGTCATAGTGGACTCCAAATTCTTCCTCCTCTACTTTTCATTTGCCAAGCTCACTTAAGAAATTAGCTCTCAATCTTAAAATTCATGAAAGGTCCACTTATCTCTCACAAGAGAATGTCACAAGTACGGCTTCAAGTACCATAGGCTTGCTCCTCATGTAGATCGCCACTAATATAAGCTCACTTTGTTCGAAATCAAGTAGGACTTCTTTCGGGTTATAATGAAGGCTTTTGGATTAGGGTAGGATACCATATGGGTAAGTGGTTATACATTTCCTTGAGCACTCCACATTTTCATTGCTCGGCTCACAATTACCAATTCTTATAGGCATTTTTTTTTTATTGGGGACTAGAGAGACTTAACATCAATCTTTCTTGTTAATTTCATTCTTTTTCTCCATTTTTGATTACTCATGCTAGGGATCATTACCTCTTTTTGAATCCATCAACCCTTCCAATTATTCGCATTTTGAATTTTTCTTTTTGTTCTTTTCTTTTCTTGCCTTCTCTTTTCATAGAGATCATTTTTTTTTCTCTTTTTGTGCCTTGATACCTTTTTCAAATCCCTCATCTCTCCCCCAAACTTATGTTTTAAGCCACTTGTTTCACAAGAGTGTTAAGGAAAGTCCGGGTGCCAAGAGAGGGTGACGACAAAACAGGTAAAGGCATATAACATGGTTATCAAATGAGAAAGGCTAGAAGCTCAAAGGGGTTGACTAGGGATAACGACATTGGTTGGCAATAGAAAGCTCAAACGGCCAAGGAAATCCTACAATCACCTCTCAAACCAAGAAAAACTTAGGATTTCACCGTGAAACACATTCGAGGCAAGTTCTAGACCCTTCGCACGGATACTTGGAATAACAACAATTCATCTCACCCCTCATGTAACTAGATTGTAAAAGAGGATAGAGTCGAGAGACTACAACAACCGCGTTCAAGTTTAAATATCACTATGGTCTAATTAAACCATTCGATGATCACCAAAGTCAACTCAAGAGTCACAAAGTTACTAACTAGAGCTATTTCTTTCAAAAACCTTGTCTCTAACCATAAGCACGTAGTTAAGTATGTTAGTACCAATTGAAGCATGATTAACTCTTCGAGAATGACTTGATTAGGTCTTTTTATTCATTACTACTACTACTACTACTACTACTACTATTACCTAAACACAAAAACGGACCCATTCCCTTAAGAAGGTTGTCACGCCATCCATTGTTGGGACGAGTCACCCAATTCACACAACAACTACCTTTGGAATGAATCGTGGCGTTACAAAAATCAAAGTCTTATTATCTACTAAAGCGTAAAGCGAAGCTACTTAACGAAACAAGAACTAATATGAAAATGATAAAGAAGTTAATAAGCAATAACTACTAAAGAGAGATAAATATACATAAGAGAAGAGAGAAAAGACAAATAAATACAAATAAGAAAAGAAAGGGTATCATCAAATTATTACAAACCAAATGTATCAAAGTGTACCAATGTGTCAAATAAACTCCACCCCCACCCCCACCCCCCACCCCCCGAATAAAAGTAAGCATTATCCTCAATGCTTAGCAAAATAGGAGTAAAAGAAGAGAGGGTGAAGAAAACTCCCTAAGGATCATTGGACATCTCAATGTCCCCAGCAATATCATCTCCCTTAGGGTTAGCCAACTGAATCTCATCATCATCAAATCTAGGCGTGGCTGGGTTGTCGAACATCACACGCACGACCTTAGCAGTGTCGGCAGCAAGGTCTGGCTCGTCAGACTGGCTAGTTGGTGCTACCGGTGCAGATAGTACTGAAGGATCTGGGGCGGACTAGTGCGGGTCAAGCAGCATATCAAAAGGAAGGTCGCCAGTTGTAGCAAGTCTAGTCACCTCCCTCCAGAGCTTGTCCACTGATTTCCTGCTTACCTGGGACTTCCACATCTTCTTCACTTCCTTTCCCAGCTCCTTAATAACTGACCCGTGTTGTACCAAGGTATCCATGATAGTCTTCTGGTTCTCCAAAATCTTCTTCAGTGTCTCATTAATGTCAGAAGGAGCCTGTGGTGCCTGTGAAGTGGACTGCTCTACAATAGTACTGGACAAGTCAGACAGCTTTGAGTAGCTGTCTACATCTAGTTGTTAAGACTCACCAATGTCTGGGAGACTCGCAGCGCAGATAGTAGGGCATAGGGCATGGGCACTGGCCTCAAATCTATGGTAGGAGTTGTAGTAGGAGATGTGGCAGGGGCTGTGGATGATGGCAGAGGTATAGTAGCGGCACTAGAAGAAGGCTCAGTAGAGGTGGATGGGAAATCACCTGTCTCAGAAGTTACCACTGTTGACTCATCAGACTGTCCTGTGGTGGTAGAAGGCTGGACTTTCTTCCTTGGGTTTCTCGCATCCATCAGTGAATACCAATCGAAGGGCTTCGTTGCCTTCATCTTGGTGTCAAAATCTCTCGGCTCTACCTTTGCATAGGTGAGGTACTCTGTGATAGTGTTGGGATAAGGTTAGGTCGAGTTGTCCTGTCATGCAATCACAGAAATGTTGGCCGATATTACGACACCCACATTGATTGGGTACCCGGCCATAATGGAAGCCACGAGAACTTTCCGAGGAATAGGAAGGTGAGTCTCGTTCCGGCATGGATCCAATCGGCTACATACAAAGGTCTGCCATCCCTTTGCCTCAACGCTCAAAGTACTCCACTGAATGGGAATCCCAGCAATAATCCATGGTGTGGTGGCCCTGGTGGTGCTAAAATCTCAGCCAACCAAGGACGGACTTCCACCTTCATTGCATACTTCTCCAAATACTCCTTTAGCTCAACATCCTCGAAGCCCAAGTACGCGTTTAGCGTATGCTGATCAAATCCTCACCTTGAGGTTGCACACTTTGGTCAACTTTGTCCCTTTCTTTATATGAGCCACATTGGCATAGAATTTACAGACGAGGTATTTTTTGGCATCCTCCATTCTCTCGGTGAACCATACCCAACCCTTTCGTTCTCTGAATTTCCTCAATATTGCCGGGTTGTATTTCTCCAAATCTTTTAACATTAAACTATCGCTCAAGAGTCAGCGACCTCACTAGCCACCACATACAAAAGCTGGTGACGGCGTCCAAGCTGACAAAATGATCCTCCCAAACCTCTTTCTTCTTTGATCTCTCAAGCCCTGTAGCTGTAGCATCTCCCCCTCTGCCATCATCGGAGATGTCATGTATAACCTGTGCCTCAGGGACTAGTGTAGCCGATGGCTCAAAAGGCTGACTAGCACTCTCCAACCCCTCGTAGGTCTTGTGAGATGAAAATGGCTCTTCCCTGAGCTAGTATCTCCCCTGCGGCCTCGACTGAGTGGTCGTCTACTCCTCATGCACAGAGGCTGAGTTTCCTTCTAACACCTCCCTAGATGGGACCTAGGAGCTGACTCGGAGAGGTCTGCACCTCTCCCTATGGCGGCTGTTATTCTCTTTCTGATTGTCTTGGGCTAGCCAAGGGACAAGGCACTTTAACCTCGACCCCGAGAAGATTCACCTCTCCCCTTTGAAGTGTCACCTCGACCTCTTGATCGAACCATTGTTTGTATCAAGCAGAGGAGATTGGTAGTTGCAATTCACTGTTCAAACATATACAAGAGTCATGTAGGTAAGGGAGAAACAATTGCACACAGTGGAGTTATGAAGTTGATTCATGCCTGCAGGATAAGGGATATGCGGTCCGCACAATTTGACCTGCGGGCGCAGAGGGGAACTCGCGGTCCGCACATTTATATTGTGCGACCGCAGAACGAAAGTGCAGCCCGCACATTTGAGATTATGGCCGCACTTCTGAGTCTCAAAATTGTGAACTCTCTGATGACATAGAAATGGTCAATCTGCGGCCGCAATGCAAAATCTGCGGTCCGCACAATTTGACTTGCAGCCGCATCTGCGGCCTTCCGATTAGCCCATAATGCATCATCAAGCTTCTTAGACCAATCCGTCCGATTAGCATTCACTGCTTTGGACAAGATACTCTTTATCTTCCGGTTGGAAACTTCCACTTGCCCACTAGCTTGTGGGTGATAGGGAGTCATAACTTTGTGAGTAATACCATACTTGCTAAGTAAAGTGCCAAAAGCCTTATTGCAAAAGTGTGACCCCCCATTGCTTATAGTTGCACGCGGAGTACCAAACTTTGTGAAAATATTCTTCTTCAAGAAATCCACCACACTTCTCGCCTCATTGTTGGGTAAAGCAACTGCCTTAACCTATTTGGACACATAATCCACCGCGACCAAGATGTAGGTATTTCCACAAGAGCTCACAAAAAGGCCCATGAAGTCAATACCCCACACATCAAAAATATAAATCTCCAAAATGGTTGTGAGAGGCATTTCATTTTTCTTTGAGATTCCACCGGCCCGTTGACATTCATCACATCTTCTCACTAACTCACTTGCATCCTTGTAAAAAGTGGACCAATAGAAACCACAACTAAGCACTTTGGTTGCTGTTCTCGCTCCACCATGATGACCACCATATGGCGAAGAATGACAAGCCCCAAGAATTTCACCTTACTCTTCTTTCAGTACAAATCTTCTAATCACCCCATCCGTACAAATCCAGAAAAGGTATAATTCATCCTAAATAATAATCTTGACAATCCCGTTTGAGCTTCTTTCTTTGGCTTGAAGAGAACTCATCCGGAATGATTCCACACATAAGAAAATTTTCTAAATGCGCGAACCACGGCACCTCTTTCATTGAAATTGCCAAGAGTTTCTCATCGGGGAAGGAGTTATTGATTTTAAGGCCATCATGTGGCCTCCCCTCCTCCTCCAAGCGAGACAAGTGGTCCGCCACTTAGTTTTTACTGCCTTTCCTATCGTGGATGTCGATAAAAAAATTTTGCAACAAAAGTACCCATCTCATCAACCGAGCTTTAGAGTTCTTTTTGCTCATAAGATAACAAAGCGTCGCATGATTCGTGTGGACTTTGCACCCATCAAGTATGGTCGAAACTTCTCAATTGCAAACACAATAGCAATGAGCTCTTTCTCCGTAACGGTATAGTTGACTTGGGCATTGTTCATGGTCTTACTATCATAGTAGACCAGATGGAAAATCTTATTGATTCGTTGCCCCAAAACAGCCCTAACCGCTACGTCACTTGCAACACACATGAGTTCAAAAGGCATACTCCAATTTGGAGCGGTGATGGTGGGAGTAGTTGTCAAATTGAGCTTCAACAATTCAAAAGATATCATGCAATCAACATTGAAATTAAACTTAACATCCTTCTGAAGAAGCTTGCACTACGGTTTCACTACCTTAGAAAAATCTTTTATGAAGCGCCGGTAAAAATTCACGTAGCCTAAGAAACTTCGGACACCCTTCATCGAAGTTGGGGGTGGAAGCTTAGAAATCACCTCAATCTTTGCCTTGTTAACTTTAATTTCATTCCTTGAGATTTTGTGTCCAAGGACATTGCCTTCCTCGACCATGAAATGACATTCTCCCAATTGAGCACCAAATTGGTTTCTTCACATCTAGCCAACACTTTGTCCAAATTTTCAAGACAATCATCAAAATAATCTCCAACCACCGAGAAGGCATCCATGAAAACTTCAAGGTAGTCCTCCACCATGTCCGTGAAAATAGCCATCATATACCTTACAAAAGTCGTTGGTGCATTGCACAAACCAAATGGCATCTGCTTGAAAGCAAAAGTACCATAGGGACATGTAGAGATTATTTTCTCTTGATCTTTCGGAGCAATGAGAATTTGGTTGTAGCCCGAGTACCCATCAAGAAAGCAATAGAAAGCACGACCGACCAATCTATCGAGCATTTGATCTAAGAAAAGAAGCAGAAAGTGATCCTTCCTTGTGACTTTGTTGAGCCTGCGATAGTCCATACACACCCTCCAACTGGTCATCATTCTAGTGGGAATCAACCCATTCTTGTCATTGGTGACCACCATCATGCCCCCCTTCTTTGGGACATATTGAACCGGAGAAGTCCATAAACTATTAGAGATAGAGTAGACAACACCGGCATTCAACCACTTGATAATTTCCTTCTTGACAACTTCTTGCATAGCCTCATTGAGTCTCCTTTGATATTCAATGGATAGTTTGGAGCCATCCTCCAACTTGATCTTATGCATGTAAAAGGTGGGGCTTATCCCCCGAATATCCGCCAAGGTCCACCCAATAGCCTTCTTCGTCTTTTGTAGCACCGTCAATGTGGAATCTACTTGCACGTTTGTCAAACAAGAGGAAATAATAACCGATAAAGTAGAACAAGGACCGAGAAATTCACACCGAAGATGTGGAGGCAATGGCTTCAACTCCAAGGTAGGAGGCTCTTCAATAGAAGGATTTGTAGGAGGAGTTGTCCTATTTTCAAGATCCAAGGACAATTTTTGGGGTGCATAGTGGTATGACTCCATTCCTTGCAAAGAGTTCACACATTCCATGAAGTCATCCATCTCGTCATCATCAAAGTTGAGCAAGATGGCCTCCAACATATCATCAACATTGATTGTAGCACTTTTTTCATCAACAATAACATCGGTCACCAAATTCACAAAAGAACACACCTCATTGCTATTTGGTTACCGCATGGATTTACACACATGAAATACCACTTTTTCATCACCAACCCGAAAAATGAGTTCTCCGGATTCAACATCATAAATAGCCTTACCCATAGCAAGGAAAGGTCTCCCAAGAATAATCGGTACTTCATAATCAACCTCACAATCTAGAATGACAAAATTCGTCGGGAGAATGAATTTATGAATACGAACCAAAACATCTTCAATCACACCCAAGGGCCTCTTCATGGTACGATCGGCCATTTGCAATCTCATAAAGGTGGGTCTTGGTTTTCCAATTTCCAAAGTCTTAAAAATCGAATAGGGCATCAAATTGATACTTGCCCCAAGATCACAAAGAGCTTTAGCAAACGCGACACTTCCAATTGTACAAGGAATCATGAAAGCACTGGGATCCTCCAACTTAGGAGCCATTGAATGCACAATTGCACTCACTTGATGAGTGACTTTGATGGTTTCAAAATTCATTGACCGCTTCTTTGTCACAAGATCCTTCATAAACTTTGCATAATCGGGCATTTTTTCCAAGGCTTCAACTAATGGCACATTGATTGAAAGACTTTTCATCATTTGAATAAACTTCTTGAATTTATTCTCACCATTTTTCTTGGCAAGTCGTTGAGGGTATGGAGGTGGAGGCTTAGGCAATGGTGCCTTAGCCTTTTGCACTACCGGCTCCGGTATGTCAATAATGTATTCTCTAGACTGGTTCACCTCCTCTTGAGTTTCTTCCACATTATCATCAATATCAATCCGAACTTCATTACTAGGTTGCACCACATTATTTGGGATCTCTTCTTCTTGCATCACTTGATCATCATCAACAAATTGCCTTTGACTTGAGGTGGGTGCATTCCCGCCTCATCCACTTCTTGTTATGATCGCCATAGCATGCCCCTTCTTGTTACCACCCTTTGGGTTTACTGTTGATATCCAATTTTGTCCTACCTTTCTTCTAATTAATTTTATGGTGCTCCCTATTCATTAAAAATCTAATGCTTTTTTTTTAGTTATTTATTACTATTATTACTACTATTTATTATAATTATAATTATTGAAGCTATTATTACGATTGCAAAAATTATTATTAGTATTATTAGAATTATTATTAATATTACCGTTAATATGAGTATTATTGAGTTAATCACTTATTTTAATATGTAATATTATATATGCTCAAGGTATTTTATTGAGTCTAAATTATTAAAGAAAAGGGAGCCCAAAAGAAATTAATTTGAAGAAGGAAAAAGCCATAAAATTCAATCCAACTCATGAGCCCAAATCAGCCACAATAGTCCAATCCCCTAGCCCAACTAATCCACCAGAGCATTACCAAATTTAAGATTTTTTATCTTCCTATACACTATTTAAAATTTTATTACCCTCCCTACTCAAGTTTTAAATTAATTACATAGGCATATATAATTTACCAATTATATACACTTTAGGAATTAAATGAGTACCCCTTTATATTAAGAATTGAATAAGGAATCAATTATTTTCCATCCTTCTTCTCTCTCCCTCCTGCACACTCTCTCTCTCTCTCTCCTGTGCTCTCTCTCTCTCTCTCTCTCTCCGTCTGTCTCTGTCTCTCAATCCCTCATTCTCTGTTCTTTTCCAAATTTTTCTTTCTTTGATGTCCTTTATTTCTTATCCTTACATGTTGTATATATTTTTAATGGAATTCATCAATGGATTTCAATTATTTTACTATAGAGTTTTAACTTAGCAATTTTCTTTCATGTTGCACAATTGGTGTTCAAATTTAAATTGTCAATTAATAAATTTTGAAGGTGTTTGACTCTCAGCCATTGACAGCCATTAAAAAGCTTTGAAGCTTTAAATTCGAATTTGGATTTTCAAAAACCCTTATTTATTTGAATTGAGTGTTATTGAAAATAATTGGGAATATTGTTTGGAGTTTATATCTCAATTTTGAGGGTGTTTGGTGAAGATTAGACTTGATTTTGGCTGAATTTCAGATTGAAACTCGAAGAAGAAGAAGAAGAAGAAGAAGAAGAAGAAGAAGAAGAAGAAGAAGAAGAAGAAGAAGAACATATGACATACAATATACTTACGAAATTGTAGTAAAGTTGTAGTATAATTGTATGTAAATTGTATTGTGTTGTAGTTATATATATTTTTTTATTTGAATGTTGTATGAAAGTTGAAAAATAGTTGTATAATATATGAATCGTTGTATAAAATTTGTATTTAAGTTATCAATACTATCTTTTTACATAAAGTTGTTGATATGTATCAAAAATGTATTAAGAGAGTAAGTTTTGATTGGAATTTTAGAGAGGAAGAAGCACACACCACATACAAAATATATACAAACCAGATACAAAATATACAAAAGACATATTGTATAAAATTTATATAAAAATTATATTTAAGTTGTATGATATTGTAGTTGTATTTAACTAGATAAAAATAATGTATAAAAGTTGTAGATAAGTTGTATAATATATAATTAGTTGTATGAAATTTATTTTTACTATGTATAAGTCAGATACAAAATATACAAAAGACATATTGTATAAAATTTGTATAAAATTTGTATTTAAGTTGTATGATATTGTAGTTGTATTTAACTGGGTAGAAATAATCTATGAAAGTTATGGATAAGTTATAAATAGGTTGTATAATGTACAATTAGTTGTATGAAATTTTTACCAATAACTTTTCTTAATTTTAAAAACTTGTTTAATAATTTATATCACTCTATGATTGATGGAGTATTCCATGAGATAGAATGAGTATAAAAATACGAGACGAGTGTGCATCAATTGGTTGTACAAAATACTAAACGAGGTGTAGATATTTAAAATGAGACTTATTGCTTGAATTATTTGCAATTTAAATTTCTACTCTTTGACAAAAAAAAAGGCACAAAAAAAGAAAGATGACAACTTCAACAGTATCTCATGGTTTTGACGAATGTATCATGAAACAATTATCAAACAGAAATCGCTAAATATAAGTTCGATCTGGAGAGAAGAGGGGAGAGAGGAGAGAAAAAAGGAAAAAAATGTGTAACTAAATCCCTTGATTGTAGGCACTAATAATGAATTGGGAGCCTTTTAAAGCGGAATGTATAGAATTTATAAGTAATCCTTGTTTAGGACTGGTAATATATAAAATTAGAACAATTTTAATAAATAAATTTCAAATATTGTATAAGAACTAAAATATTTCCCAAATTTAATGCCTTTACCTATACCCAAAACATGAAGCCCAAGTCTAAGAATCCTCCAGAAAACCTCAATGACCAAATAACCATCATTTTTAATTTTGGTCAACTAACAAAATCTCTCAACTTTGTCGCTTCCTCAAGTGAAATTTCCCCTTTTCCAAAAAATCTTTCTATCTCCAGTTCTTCTTTTGCTTTGCCTTCCACATGACAGAACATAGTTTCACCAAAATGGTGAAAAAGATATTGTCAGCCATGGAGATTTCCTCTCAAACGGCTCGTTTGGAGCCTAAAAGCAACTCGTGACTCCCCTCTACTTTTGATTTTGAATTTCAAATCCCAAAAGTCCTAATTGTTTTCTCCTATAAATATTCCTAAAGCCTCCGGCCAAAAAGACATTCTGGAATCTCGAAAAAAATCGTATTTAAATTTTTTTAATTTTGTACTCTATCTCTCTCTCAAACTTCAATTCGAAATCCAAAAGAGTAGATATGAAGCGACCTTTAAGCCCTTATTCACTGCACCACACAAGGTCAGCCTATTTTCTTCTTTAATCTCTTTTTTTTTTCTTTTAGTTGTAGTTGGAATGCCAATAGTTTTTTAATCACCTGCTACGTATTTATTTAGATTAGTTAGATTAATATGTACTCAAATGTTTGTAGATATGTGAATGAGACTTTTATTGTTCTGTAGAATCTGTCTTTATATGCCTTTTAGGACAAATTTTAGTTTGATCCCCTGTTGTTTCAGATATCACGCTCTCATACTCAAAAAATGTATTAAGTATATGAAATGTTTATTTATTTGGTGAAATTCATCTCATCCCCCTTATACAATGACGTTTAAGTTTTTTACTTCAATGTCAGTAACCATGCTTATAGGAGACATTTAAATTTTGCCATGTCTAAATATGGTAGGTCTAAAATATGTATGTTTTCCTCTCATATTTTTAGAGATCATGAATATAGGTGTCGACGGAAAGTTTATTTGAATTGAAGGTTAAATATGAAGTAGAAAAATTATATCAATACGCAAAGTTGTGATCCTCCCTTTATTTGACTGGTTACAGTGGCAATAAACCATGTTTAGTTATGTGATAACCGATACATAGATTCCGTGACTTGATTTCTTTATACTTGAACCGTGTTTTCAACGTGGTATTTGGGAATACTACTCTGTTTGGGAACTTGGCTTTAGGATACTATTTAAATAAAAGTGGAAGAATATAATTTATTTGGATCTTGAAAGCATGAAACTTGATAGATTGCTTAAATATTTTCAAATGATTTCAAGATTTGCTTTAGCTCAGATTTGTGCTAACTGTTGACGTGTGTGTGTGGGAGTTTGAATACTCATACAGTCTAGATTTGCCTTATTTTACAGTTATTTTGCTTTTCTAATTCTTATTTTACATGTACATTTGGGAGCAAATTGGAGTCTTCATCAAAGATTTATCGTTGCAAGTCGCTGCTAGACCCAGAACCCGCATCTACATTCTTCATTCTTTTCTCTCGTTCCCTCTAAGCACATCCGAACATAAATTGAAAAGAGGAGCGAGGAGAAATGACGAATACTCCTTTAGTTGTTTTATTATATTATGCTTTTTTATTTCGTGAATTTTGAACCTGAATTTCATAGCATCATTTTGTTCTTTGTTTTATATATCCAGAGAGGTATACAGTTAATCTAGCTTTGAGATCTAGAGTATTTCATCTAATTAGGAGGTCAGCTTAAATTGCTTAATCTATAGATGACAGTAGCTAATCTTTCAAAATCAGTAAGCTTCTTATGAGTAATGTCCTTTGAAAACTCAACTTAGCTTATTCTCTTAATCAGACAACATGGAATATTTTTCTACAAGTCCAAAAGGAAATAGAGTTTTCTGTTTTTCGTCCTTGGAACTCAAAATGAGATTTTTGAACCTTTTATCTCACGTGAATAGGGGTGTTCATAAAAATCCGAAAAATCTATCCAAACCGAAACCAGAATCAAATCGGCCAAAAAGATCGATACTTTTTAGATTTGGTTTGGTTTTGGTTTAGAATTTTAAAAACCGATCAAATTTGGTTTGGTTTTGGTTTTAATCAAAAAATAACCGAAAAGCGCGAATCAAACCGACTATAGAAATAGTTATTTAAATTTATTATTACACCTATCTATGTATATTTTTATATAAATTATCTAAAATTTTATGGTGCATATTAATCATTTATATTTTTAGTCTAGTTCTTTGTTATTATGATAAACTAATTCTTTGTTTGTATATTCTAGTTTGTATCACACCCCTTTTATACCCCAAAAAGATATGTATTATGGATTTCCAAGTAAAGTGACAAATTTGAGCAGGGATTATTTTATTTACAGAGTCGTCACTTGGAATTGATTTTTTGGGTGTTCCAAGTCACATTTTATTTGAATCCCTATTCAAAGGAAGATTTGACTCTTTTATTATTGGTCTGCAAAAAAAGAATCCGGGTAAGGAATTCTGTTGATCGGGGAGAATGTGTAAGGCATTCCCCAAGTCCCGTTGTTCCAGCACGGTCGCTTTATTGACTACAACTTGAATTGAATTAATTTTGGATAAACTGTGATTTATTGGTTTTCATGTTTTATCTATCCGCTTTTAATTATTAAAATATGAAATTATCTTTGAAACGAATCACGTGTGTGAATCCGTTTTGTTTATTATGCCAAAATCTTGTCACGCGTACGTGTACACAATTAATATCATTTTATTATTAAGATTGTTTTGGCCAAAGTTAACACATACTTCGGTTTAATTTTTGGAAATCACAATTATGCCACGCGAACGTATACATAATCGCGATAAACTAATTAAAAGTGTGCCTAAAGCACTCTATCGGTGTTCATTATTCTTCCTATATTTTTGAGATTATTGTAAGTTCATAAATTATGGAATTACTTGTGGAAGAAGTGTATGATTTTAGATATTTGAATAAATAAATCATCATATACCAATACCCTACAATCCAACAATTGAAACTCAAACTTATTAGGGTCCAAATCTTCCCAACTTTAAAACAAGTTTGAATACCATATTTCCAGAAATATGATTAAGTATATAGCATTTAAGGCTAATTTACATTGTTATTTTTAAAGTTTAAAGGTAAATAAATAAAATCACATGAAATAAGATTCAAAGAATAGAGGAAAGAATAAACCTTTGATGCAAAATTTTCAATTAAATGAGTTTCCAAGAACAGGTACAGTAACTCAGACGAACGTCGAACAAACATAAGCAAAAAAAGAATATCAAAGCTAATGAACAGAGCTCCAACGGAATCCTCGACCTCGACTATTAACATCACTTTTTGGCGTGTAAAAAGGGATGTTATGAAGTATTTTTGTTCGATTTTGGTTGATGAATAGCTAGATTTGCGAAAGAAGAGACGAAAAAAGAATGATACGAGTAGAAATTCCCTTAGCATAGAAGAAGAAAAAAATAATCTCTCAATTCCCTCCTCTCTTTTTTTCTTCTCCCTTTATTTTCTCCTCACATTTCTCTTCTATTTATAGAAATATTTTGGAATTTTTTCAGATTTTTTTATTTTATTTTTTTATTTTTTTATTTTTTAATTAAAAATAATTCCCACTTCTCATTTTTCTTCTTTTTTAAAAAAAACAAAAATATCTCCCACTTTTCTTTACTTTTATTTTTTAATTTTTCACTTTTTAATTTTATTATATTTATATTCCCACTTGTTTTACTTTTCTTTTATTATTTTTCACTTATTTTGCTTTTTGTTTTTTAATTTCTACTTTCTTTTACTCTTTAAAAACAATTTCAGCTACCTTTACTTTTATTTTTTAATTCCAACTTTATTTTCCTTTTCATTTTTTAAATTTTCACATTCTTTTACTTTTATCTTTTTAATTTTTTACTTTCTTTTACTTTTTTTAAAAAAATAATTTCCACCTACTTTTACTTTTACTTTTTATTCCATACTTTTAATTTTCTATTATTTTATTCCCATCCGAAAATTAAAAAAATATTTAATATTTTCGGTTTTTTGTTTAAAATTTATTTTATTTTAAAAAATAAAAATAATACTAATAGTAATAATTGACCTTTTAAATTATTTTTAATTTTTACCATATATAAAAAAAGAATAACAAAGCTAAAAACTATATATTAAATTTCTAAAAATATTTACATATTCGAAGATGATAAAAATTCAAATATAGTCAAAAATTAGGTGCTCACAGCTGCCCCTCTTTGCTTGAAAATATGAAAAGTTTTCATGCAAAGACTGGGTGAGCCATGTGACTAATTTTTTACCAAACCGTTATTCAAAAGGAAAAGAAATAAAAGATAGGGTGCAACTAAATTCTGGTTTTGGACAGCCTACATATCTCGGGTTATAGGGGAATCAGGTCGCGTGTAGTTCAAGGAGAATGGTGGAATGATGAGTTGAGGAGTCGAGTGAGTTTCGTCGAGACTCTGGTCCGCGGTCCTTCTATTATATCAAAATAAAAAAGAAACTAAACACGCCTATCAGCTATGAGTTACAAGATTCCTATCTATGAGTCTTCTGAAACTTGGTCTGGAGTCTTGACTGATTCTTCATGCAGACTCTGATCTAAACCTTGATGCTCGCTAGCTGTAGGTAGCGCTCATTGTTCTATAGCTTCTTCTAATCAAAACGGGACTCCAATGCTCGTGGCTTCAGTCATGCCTTGAGCATTCCACATCTTTTCCACTGCTTTTGAATTTTGGATTCACCTTTTTTTTCTTTTCTTTTATTCTGAATTGATACTTCTTCTTTTGGTCATCTCGAACCCTGTGCCTCGAGGTAAAACTTACTCAGACACCAAAACAAACAAACAAACGAAATATTTCTACCCCAATTTGCACTAGGAACATTTCGTGAGTTATTGTAACAAAATTCTAAACTACTTCTTTATTGAAAGCAATAAAAGGTTGGGAATGGTGTACCCCGAAAAAAAAAAGAGACTAGGGAATGGAGACCCTATGTCTAAAATGAAAGAAACTAGGGAGTGGAGTCCCTATGTTGGAAATGCGACTAGGGATTAGTGTACCGTGATGATACTGGTAAGGAAATGTAACCAGGGGTTGGTACCCTGTATTACGGAAAAAAATTATAACCAGGGGTTAGTGCCCTATATTACTGAAATGAAAATGAATCCCCTGGGCGAAAAGGTTCTACCTAGGCTAAACTGCGAAAAGTGAGCGTGGGCGAAGAGTACTTCTCCCCGGAATATGAGCTGGATCCCCCTACGTAAAAGGTTTCTACCTGGTTAAGCTACGTAAAACAACATGAGCGAAGATTACTTCTACCCGAAACTATGGGCGGAATCCCCCTAGGCAAAAAGGTTCTACTTGGGTTAAGCTATGCAAAACAATCTGAGCGAATAGTATTTCTACCCGGAACTATGAGCTGGATCCCCCTAGGCGAAAACATTCTACCTGGGTTAAGCTAAGAAAAATAACCTAAGCGAAGAGTACTTCTACCCGGAACTATGAGTTGGATTCCCCTAGGCGAAAAGGTTCTACCTGGGTTAAGCTACGAAAAACAACCTGAGCGAAGAGTACTTCTACCTGGAACTATGAGCTGAATCCCCCTAGGCGAAAAGTTTCTACCTGGGTTAAGCTGCAGAAAACAACCTGAGCGAAGAGTACTTCTACCCAGAACTATGAGCTGGATCCCCCTAGGCGAAAAGGTTCTACCTGGGTTAAGCTACGAAAAACAACATGGGCAAAGAGTACTTCTCCTCGGAACTATGAGCTGGATCCCCCTAGGCGAGAAGGTTCTACCTGGGTTAAGCTGCGAAAAATAGCCTAGACGAAGAGTAGTTCTACCCGGAACTATGAGCTGGATCCCCCTAGGTGAAAAGGTTCTACCTGTGTTAGCCTACAAAAAATAGCCTAGGCGAAGATTACTTCTACCCAGAACTATGAGCTGGATCCCCCTAGGCGAAAAGGTTTTACCTGGGTTAAGCTACGAAAAACAGCCCGGGTGAAGAGTACTTCTACCCGGAACTATGAGCTGGATCCCTTAGGGAAAAAGGTTCTACCTGGGTTAAGCTACGAAAAACAAGCCTGGGCGAAGAGTACTTCTACCCGGAATATGCGCCGGATCGCCCTAGGTGAAAGGTTTCTACCAGGTTAAGCTACGTAAAACAACATGGGCGAAGAGTACTTCTATCCGGAACTATGATATGGATCCCCCTAGGCGAAAAGGTTCTACCTGTGTTAGCCTACAAAAAACAGCCTAGGCGAAGATTACTTCTACCCAGAACTATGAGCTGGATCCCCCTAGGCGAAAAGGTTTTACCTGGGTTAAGCTACGAAAAACAAGCCTGGGCGAAGAGTACTTCTACCCGGAATATGCGCCGGATCGCCCTAGGTGAAAGGTTTCTACCAGGTTAAGCTACGTAAAACAACATGGGCGAAGAGTACTTCTATCCGGAACTATGATCTGGATCCCCCTAGGCGAAAAGGTTCTACCTGGGTTGAGCTATGAAAAACAACCCGAACGAAGAGTACTTCTACCCGGAACTATGAGCTGGATCCCCCTAGGCGAAAAGGTTCTACCTGGGTTAAGTTACGAAAAACAACCTGAGCGAAGAGTACTTCTACCTGGAACTATGAGCTGGATCCCCCTAGGCGAAAGGTTTCTACCTAGGTTAAGCTACGTAAAACAATCTGAGCAAAGAGTACTTCTACCCGGAACTATGAGCTGGATCCCCCTAGGCGAAAGGTTTCTACCTAGGTTAAGCTACGTAAAACAATCTGAGCAAAGAGTACTTCTACCCGGAACTATGAGCTGGATCCCCCTAGGCGAAAAGGTTCTACCTGGGTTAATCTACAAAAAATAGCCTAGGCGAAGAGTACTTCTACCCGGAACTATGAGTTGGATTCCCCTAGGCGAAAAGGTTCTACCTGGGTTAACCTACGAAAAACAGCCTGGGTGAAGAGTACTTCTACCCGGAACTACGAGTTGGATCCCCTAGGCGAAAATGCTTTACCTGGGCTAAGCAACAAAAAACATCCTGGGCGAAGAGTACTTCTACCCGGAACTATGAGCTGGATCCCCCTAGGCGAAAAAGGTTCTTCTTGGGTTAAGCTACGAAAAACAAACTTGGGCGAACAGTACTTCTACCCGGAAATATGAGCTGAATTCCCCTAGGCGAAAAGGTTCTACCTGGGTTAAGCTACGAAAAACAAGCCTGGGTGAATAGTACTTCTACCCGGAAATATGAGCTGAATCCTCCTAGGCGAAAATGTTCTACCTGGGTTAAGCTACGAAAAAACAAGCCTGGGCGAAGAGTACTTCTACCCGGAAATATGAGCTGAATCCCCCTAGGCAAAAAGGTTCTACCTGGGTTAAGCTACGAAATATTAGCTTGGGCGAAGAGTACTTCTATCCGGAAATATGAGCTGAATCCCCCTAGGCGAAAAGGTTCTACCTGGATTAAGCTATGTAAAACATCCTAGGCGAAGAGTACTTCTACCTGGAAGTATGAGCTGGATCCCCCTAGGTGAAAAGGTTCTACCTGGGTTAAGCTACGTAAAGCATCATGAGCGAAGAGTACTTCTACCCGGAACTATGAGCTGGATCCACCTAGGCGAAAAAGTTCTACCTGGGTTAAGCTATGAAAATAGCCTGGGCAAAGAGTACTTCTACCCGGAACTATGAGTTGGATCCCCCTAGGCGAAAAGGTTCTACCTGGGTTAAGTTACGAAAAATAACCCCGGGCGAAGAGTACTTCTATCCGGAACTATGAGCTGGATCCCCCTAGGCGAAAAGGTTCTACCTGGGTTAAGTTACGAAAAATAACCCCGGGCGAAGAGTACTTCTATCCGGAACTATGAGCTGGATCCCCCTAGGCGAAAAGGTTCTACCTGGGTTAAGCTACGAAAAACAAGTCTGGGCGAAGAGTACTTCTACCCAGAAATATGAGCCGAATCCCCCTAGATGAAAAGGTTCTACGTGGGTTAAGCAACGTAAAACATCCTGAGTGAAGAGTACTTCTACGCGGAACTATGAGGTGGATCCCCTTAGGCGAAAAGGTTCTACATGGGTTAAGCTTCGTAAAATATCCTGAGCGAAGAGTACTTCTACCCGGAGCTATGAGCTGGATCCCTCTAGGTAAAAAGGTTCTACCTAGGTTAGGCTACGTAAAACATCCTGAGCAAAGAGTACTTCTACCCGGAACTATGAGCTGGATCCCCTAGGCGAAATGATTCTACCTGGGTAAAGCTATGAAAATGAGAAGTATGAGCAGTAATGATGCATGCTAAAAATAAAGGAAAGTGGAGATTTTGAGGAAACTTATCTTTGGTGACATTTGTCCTTTAGGAATCGTCATTCTGCACTACTTTGTTCCTGTTGCAAACAAAGAAAAATCATGAGTGTTCAAAGTGGTGGTCAGTTATTGACCTTGATGCCCTTACCGAGGTTGGGTGACTTTTTCAAAGTATTTGTTCGCTTCAAACGGGACCCCTGTAATCAGTCTTAACATCATTCCTTTGCCTTTATTTTGACACGAAGTTATACCGAAAGGGATTCAAAGAAAAATAATGGAATGAAGAATGAGTTTAAACAAGAGGTGTCCCTTTCGGGGAACAGAAATTAAAGAAGGACTTATCTGGGAGTATATGCTGACTTCAATGGACATGACATGCTTTTTGGACTGGATGCCTGATCTGTGTAAACTGTCCGACTCTCAGCAATTCATTACAACCTTTGCCTCGAAACCGAGAAATCTTGCCCAGGACTGTGTCGATGCCAATGGCTGTGAAGATCCTCATTTCGATCAGTAGTGCTCTTTGCGAGTTTTCACCAACTGACCTCCCTCATTTCTCTTCTCACCATCGCCCTATAGTGCCCTTTGCGGGTTTTCACTACCAAGACTCTCTCATTTTTATTTTCTCTGCTCACCATCGCCCTACGGTGCCCGTGAGGATTTTCACTAATAAGACTCTCTTATTGTATTTCTCTCATTTGGTTGTATCAGATCCAAGTAATTGTATCCTCCAATTCTTGAACATTCTCGTTGATTGATCGGAAGGACTTGAAAAGGATTTGGATAAAAAGGATTTGGATTGAATTAGAACTTTGGAACCTTTCAGGCGAAACCATTGCCGAACCATTGTAACATCTGCCCTAGTTTCAATTTCTTTTTTTGTTGGGAATGTGAATTTTTATGTTGGTGTGACTGAACCCCAGAGAGAGGCTGCCTACGTATCCTTTCGAAATCAAGTCGAACGTAGTTCAAGGAAACATGAACTTGTTTGGATTTTCTTTTTCTCTCTTTCTTTTTTCATTTTTTCATTTCATTTTCTTTTTGTATTTTCTTCTTTCTTTTTTCTTTTCTCTTTTTTTTTCATTTTTTTTCATTTTTGTTTTTTTTATTTTTTTATAATAACTTCCAGGTTCCAAAGAGGGTAATAAAAAGAAGAGCCGGCTCAAAGGGTTTGAAAAGTGTTGAATATTTGGATAGTGAGTAAGAAAGACTTCTCCATCCTAACCGGAGAACATTAATGATATATAGAGGATTAAACATAGTACATTTTGACTGCACTTGCGTTGACAGTTATTGCAAGGACATTTCCTTCGATGTTTCCCAGGTACAACGCTCTCTTTTGGCAGCACTCTCATTATCATGTATGGATCTTTTCAATCTGGAGCCAATTTTCCTTTAGTTGTTCTAAGTCTTTGTTTTATTTTCTTAAACTTATTTTCATTGCATTCTAATTCTTGAATCATTATTTCGAAGTCTGACAACATTTTAGGATCTAGGCATGAAGTCCGCAAGCATGTTATGTCATTAAAATCTACACTAACAGAACTGAAAAAGAATAAACAAAATGACAAGATTAAGAAAAGAGACATTCCTGGACAATAAAATATCAATTTCATTTAATTGATTTTTTTTATTTTGATAAATTTTTTTGAATTTGATTTTTTTATTTTTTGAATTTTAAAGATATAAGGGTTTACATCGGAAAGTAAGACAATAAAAGTAAAACGTCCGGATTACACCCTGAAATAATCCAGACGCAGAAAAGATAGCAAGACCGGCTACCGAGACTCCTACCTGACAGTGAACTTTTCAGGTTTTGGCGCTCATTTTTAGGTTTCTTTTCTGCCGCGGCAATAGCTACTGTGTCTTTTAGTGTTGGATCAAAACCCTCATCTTTAAAGATCATTCCGACTACTGGCCCATTGGTGTGAGTAGACCGAGGATTGTTCATCATATTAAGGGTCTCTTCATCCCTAAGCACTATTGCCTTGACCTCGATGAGGTCTTCCACTGCTCTCTTAAGAATCCAATTGTCTTCCCACTGCTCCAGAGTGGTATTCACATCTAGCATTAGCCCGGTGCGCCGGTTCGGGGCTACTGGCTGCAGTAGACCTAGCCTGACTAGCTTTTGGAACAAGCTCGAGTATCTGTTGGGTGAACGTTTTTTTTAGGAAAATTATACTACTAGATATGCATAGTAGCTATTTTATTAATAATAAAAGCAAAAATAAACAATAAAGGAAAAGTACAAGTAAGGGGGCTAGCTACGGTAGTGTTGCCGCCTTGGCTATATAATCACTCTTTTGCGCCTCCATTGCCTTGAGATGGAAGCCTCATGTAGAGGATCATGGTGTAGCTGCCGGAAAAATATCTCACGAGGTCATATAATCTCATAGCCTCTTGGAACTTCCCAA
Source organism: Nicotiana otophora (assembly GCA_000715115.1). Taxonomy (NCBI): domain Eukaryota; kingdom Viridiplantae; phylum Streptophyta; class Magnoliopsida; order Solanales; family Solanaceae; genus Nicotiana; species Nicotiana otophora. The sequence continues at coordinate 250,282 of AWOL01S0013315.1, read as the reverse complement.
ATGCATAGGAATATAGCACACACTGTGCTGGACTAACCTTACAAATCCTATCGAGGCATAAAAAACCTCGTCAACTAGCACACATGAAGAAAATACGAACTAGAAAAAACTAAATACTCTATGACCATCACAGAGTTTATAACATACTCTGTGATGATATTACATATGATGATGCTTTGAAAATGATAAAATAAAATAATGTAGAAATTAGAGTCTTGCCCCTCATTCATCATACGTGTGAGTTCTTCAATTTGAAGTTCCGTAAATTCCTCTTCAACTATCTTCAATAAATCTTCAAAATTCTTCATTTATTCTCCGATCGATTGGACCTTGTAGATGTGGTGGGGGCAGTCCCTTTTTACTTTGCAGCTCTCATTGGGAGTTGCCTCAATGCTACTCCTTCATTCACCTTCTTTTTTCCTCTATGCTTAGGAGATAACTCTCCACTTCTAACCGTCTTTTTCCGACAATATGCAAGTAATTCATCTTCCTCACCTTCGTTAGAAATGGCTACATGTAAGTTGGCCTCTAGTTGTTGATTAGCTAATTCTTGTGCAACCATTCATAATGGTCCATGCCTCTTCTTGGCATTATGCTTCGTTGCAGAAGCTCTAAATTCAGCTTTTTTGGAGAGGTTCTTACCTGATTGTACACTACCTGGTTCATGTCTAAATTTCAAAGCCTGTGCTGTTGTTTTTGAGCCAGCTGAAAATGCATCTTTATGAGGTTTTGGACTGTCCAAAGCATCCAAAAGTGCCCGATCATGGTCTGAAACAATCTCAGAAGAGTTTAGAGTACACGACACATTTGCACCAGTAGATTGATATCCATCCTGCTCGTTGTCGCTACCAGTATTGTTTTGCGTTGTAGCTATCTTTTTGCAAGCTACTGTGGTCCATATTTCCTCCATATTTTGCTTCTCATTAGTGCCCAACTTATATTCATTCAATCTAGTCGTTTCGTGTTGAAGTAATTCTCCAGCCTTCACACTAGCCTTAGCTGTAGTATGCATCAACATTGCTGCCTGGGACTCCTTAATCATTTTAGCCAAGCCTGGATCTACTATATATAATGTTGATTTTGCTTCAGTAGCTGCAACTGCCTTGCCATCCATAACTGAAACTAATGGCCTGTTGTTTTTACTGCGTGGAGACATCTCTTGCATAACTCTTGGACCTTTAGTCATCTGCTTATGCTGCAAAATCCCCACAACATCCTCCTGTTCATTATCTGCAGTGGTTGTTGCTACCATCTGATTGCTATCCACACCACATTCATTCACCAATGTAGCAAAAGAGTTAGAGATACTAATATCCTTTTGTGCACTTACCAGCTTTGTAAGAGCAGTGTCATTCTTGTTGTTTGGAGATAGATGTGATCGATGCACCACTGTCCAGTTTCCAGCTTTAGCACTTAGCATAACTTGAGCTTCTGATTTTTGCACTGCAACTACCTCCAGCTGCCCAGCACCTTTAACCTTAGGATCAGTTATCTCTCGATCGACAATAGGTAAAACATCAGTATGTGTCAAAGCCCCAGTATTAGCCTCCACAACTGCAGCTGGATTTTCCATATTAACAGCTTTAGAATCTGTAGCATCTGCACACTCCAAAGCCTCAACACTTGTTGCTTTAGGAGCTCGATCAACTCCTGCTACTGCCAATATATCACTGTCATTACTCCTACCTTTCAACACCCTATCCCCTGCTTCTACTCCTACCTTATCTTGAGATATTCTAGCTAAGGCACGATTGACAGGAACAGTAGCAACATTCTTTGAAATCCCAGAGTTATTGATAGCCTGCTCAATATGGTTGGATTTTTCCAGTCGTAACATTTGCTCTTGCTTCTTCTCACCAAAAACTCGTTCAAGATCAAATGCAACTTTGTTACCCTACTCCATAGTTGATCAATTCTCTATTGCCTTCGCAAACAATTGTCCAGTTTGATTATGAGACATCCGCTGATCCATTAGAGCTCCAGCAGTTGGAACATAACCATCAGCAACATGATGCATTACTGAAGCCTTCAATGTATTTTGCTGCCCAGTAGTTGTATCTCGTTTAGATCCTTCTATCAGTTGTTAGCTAGCTCTTTTTGCATTTAAAAAATCCCTTGCATCACCTTGAAGTTTCTCAATCACACATGTTGCATCAACTACATCCTCCACATATCCGTCATGGACTGCTCGTTTTTTTCCTAAAATGATGCGACATGTACTTTCGTCATGCCCTTGATGCTTGTAGTGATTACAATACAAAGGTAAGTTGTCGTAAATAACTTGTTGAAGCTGCTCAATAATCTTTCCAGTTCCTCCGTTAACATATTTGAGTGTTATTTGTTCCGGATATTTGTCCAAGATATCCAGGATCACCTTGACCCTAGTTGTACTAGGCCTAGACCTAAGTTGAGTAGCCTTATCAATAGCAATAGGCCTTCCAAAAGTTGATGCAATGGACATTAAGGCACGCCTAGCAAACAACTCAGGTGGTAAACTTGGAAATGAAATCCATACCGCTGCCATAGATGTCTCTTCTTTTGGATTGTATCCAATCGTCCATGGAAATACTCTAACCTGATGTTCTTTTCCTTTGCTCGTAAAATAATTAACTGACCTAGCGAGACAGATTACAAAGTCTTCATATTGATCCAGTCGTATGAGGAGCTGTCTTTGCGCAAGAAGCCCAATCAAACAGTGTCCTTTGACACCAAACTGTTTTGGCAGAATTGTACGCAAGTCTTGCAAATCTGGAGCATTAGGAGATAGCTTCACAACAATGGCTTGATGCAACCCTTCCTCCCTTGCAAAATCTTCCCGTTCCACCATTGTAAATTGCAGAGTTGGGATCCCATGAACAACTTCAGTTTTCTTGATAATTGTCTTCATTAGATTTGTTGCGTCTTGTGTTTGATTCAAACGACCAGCATATGATTCTTGTTTGGTATCATTGTGGGTACTGTTGTTAGGGTGTAAAGTAAAGTCGAAATGGGAAAATTCAGATCTGCCCAGGTGACCGTTTGCTACAGTAATCACGAATCCATTTTTGAGTTCTGGAGCAGCTCGTTTTGAATCTTGAACTAGTTTTTGTCGGAGAGATAGCTCTTGATGTGGAGAACAAACCCCATGGCTTCGAGCTACAGTAATCGTGTCACCATTTTGAAGATCTTCAACAGCTCGATTTGAAAGTGAGGATGAAACCAATTGGAGAAAGTGCGCAATAGCTATGTGGTTCTTTTGAGACTGGTCCGGTGGCTTTTGGCCGTCGGACGGCGAAGCAACGGTCATGAGACCACCACTGCGTCACTGTAGCATCTGGTCGCATTTAGAGAGCATTTTCGGCTGGGTCTCCATTAACAGGGGTGAACTGATTACTTCTGAGGAGGCTGTTTTTTTTCTTTTTCTTTTTCTTTTTTGAATTTATATTTTTAAATTTTTTTTCATATTTTGATTTCTTTTTCTTTCTCTTTTTCTTTTTTCTCGGTTTATATTTTCACTCAATTTGTTTATGGCTATGATCGAATTTGATGGGAATTGCCTACGTATCATGACGCCGTATGAATCAGATCATTACGTAGTTCAAGAAGATCGGGAATAGACTGAACAACTTATGTTTTCTTCTTTTTATAAAGACTTTTAAATATATATTTTTTTTGAGTTTTCTTTAACTTTTTATGGAATTTTTGGAATTTGTTTTTTGAAAGAAGGAATTCTAAAGAAGGAAGAAATTATTTGGATTTTGATTTAAATTTTTTTGTTTTCGAATGAAAGACTTCGGAAAAGAAGGAAAATATTTTAGGATTTTTTTTTTTTGGATTTTCTAAGGAAAGAATTCTAAAGAGGGAATTAAGGAAAAAGAAAATATTTTTGAATTTTATTTTTTGAAAATTGGGGCCGGAACCGATGAGGTTTGCCTATATATCTCACATCCGGTGAGAATCAGACCTGCGTAGTTCGGTAAAACCGACTATGTTCTTTTCTCTTTTTTTTATGAAAATTAATCTTTAAAAACTATTCGCACTAGACCACATCATTTCTTTCTCTGTTTATTCAATTGATTTATGCTAAAGTCGATCAACATGTAAGCCTCGCAAATAATGCAACAAATAGCACATAACATGACATAATGGTCTCAACAAGGTACCTGTCCTAAAATAGAATTCGGCTCATATGCCGACCCTTGCTAAGTCTAATGCACGTGATGCAAATAAAGCGAACCTACTAGGAATATCCAGCATGAGGTTTATTCTTCTAGGTTTAAATCCTGATTGAGAAGGTATCTGGACTGGCTTACTCGAGCGGACAACTCGAACCGAGGAGGGTCAGCGTACCAATAGCATTGCTTTCCGGCTTAGCTGGTGGTGCTCCCCGCCTAAAATATGTGTGACTTAAATCCTTCACCAGGTGACAAGCACCTCGGCTATCTCAAAAAAAGCGGGCTATGTCAAGCAAATGCCTAATTAATTTCAAGAAGACTCAGAGGGGTGCGTGAGAAGATAATTTATATGTACAGTTCACAATATCAAAGCGGTAAAAAACGGAAAAGTAGCACATTAGGCACCAATAAATCACAATATATACAAATTTAATAAAGCCAAATAAAAGTTAATATGTACAAGCTCAAATTCCTTTATTATTGGTCTGCGAAAACGAAGTCCGGGTAAGAAATTCTGTTGACCGGGGAGAAGGTGTAAGGCATTCCCCAAGTCCCGTGGTTCCAGCACGGTCGCTTTATTGACTATAACTCGGCTTGAATTAATTTTGGAGAAACTGTGATTATTGGTTTTCATGTTTTATCTATCCGCTTTTAATTATTAAAATATGGAATTATCTTTGAAACGAATCACGTGTGTGAATCCGTTTTGTTTATTATGCCAAAATCTTGTCACACGTACGTGTACACAATTAATAGCATTTTATTATTAAGATTGTTTTGGCCAAAGTTAATACATACTTCGGTTTTATTTTTGGAAATCACAATTATGCCACGTGAACGTATACATAATCGTGATAAACTAATTAAAAGCGTGCCTAAAGCACTCTATCGGTGTTTATTATTCTTTCTATATTTTTGAGATTATTGTAAGGTCATGAATTATGAAATTACTTGTGGAAGAAGTGTATGATTTTAGATATTTGAATAAATAAACCATCATATACCAATACCCTACAATCCAACAATTGAAGCCCAAACTTCTTAGGGTCCAAATCTTCCCAACTTTAAAGCAAGTTTGAATACCATATTTTCAGAAACATGATTAAGTATATAACATTTAAGGACTAATTTACATTATTATTTATATAGTTTAAAGGCAAATAAATAAAATCACATGAAATAAGATTAAAATAATATAGGAAAGAATAAACCTTTAATGAAAAATTTCCAATTAAATGAATTTCCAAGAACAGGTACAGTAACTCAGACGAACGTCGGACAAGCATAAGCGAAGAAGAACATCAAAGCTAGTGAACGGAGCTCCAACGGAACTCGACCTCAACTATTGACTTCACTTTTTGGCGTGTAAAAAGGGGTGATATGAAGTATTTTTGTTGGGTTTTGGTTGATGAATAGCTAGATTTTCGAAAGAAGAGACGAAGAAAGAATGACACGAGTAAAAATTCCCTTAGCATAGAAGAAGAAAAAATAATTCTCTCAATTCTCTCCTCTCTTTTTTTCTTCTCCCTTTCTTTTCTCCTCACATTTCTCTTTTATATATAGAAAATATTTCGGAATTTTTTCAGATTTATTTATTTTATTTTATTATTTTATTATTTTTAAATTAAAAATAATTTCCCCTTCCCATTTTTCTTGTTTTTAAAAAAAAAAGTAATTCCCCACTTTACTTTACTTTTATTTTTTAATTTTTCACTTTTTACTTTTATTATATTTATATTCCCAATATTTTAGTTTACTTTTTTTATTTTTCACTTATTTTACTTTTCTTTTTTTTACTTTCCACTTTCTTTTACTTTTTAAAAAAAACAATTTCAGCTATATTGACTTTTATTTTTTAATTTCAACTTTCTTTTACTTTTCATTTTTTAAATTTTCACATTCATTTACTTTTATTTGTTTAATTTTCCGCTTTCTTTTACTTTTCAAAAAAAAACTATTTCCACCTACTTTTACGTTTACTTTTTATTCCATATTTTTAATTTTTTGTATTATTTTATTCCCATCCAAAAATTAAAAAATAATTTATTTGTTTCGGTTTTATGTAAATTTATTTTATTGTTTTAAAACAAATAATACTAATAGTAATAATTGACCTTTTATTTTTTTTGTTTTACCCTATATAAAAAAACTATAACAAAGCTAAAATATATATATTAATTTTCTAAAAATATTTACATAGTAGAAGGTGATAAAAATTCAAATATAGTAAAAAATTTGGTGCTCACAGTTTGATTGGTAATTAAATTATTCATCACTATTTGATTCAATTATCATCAACATATCGTGGTAAATGATAGATTTCTCAAAGAGCAATTGGTTTGATAGTGTTATGTTGAAAATGTACTCGCCGGAATATGTGTTTGATAGTGTATGTCTCATATTTAAGAAAAAACCCGATAAATAACTGAAATAACCGAAAAACCGACAAAAATCGATAAAAACTGACTTAATTGGTTTGGTTTGTTTCCAATAATGGAAGAACCGACTTACTTGGTTTGATTTCTTTTTAGGGAAAAACCGATCCAAACCGAACAATGAACACCCTTACTTCTCAAAATATCAAATGCTTTCTCTAGCTTAGTTAAATACGATTTCTCTAAGACACATGGACTTTGGATAACTCTTAACACTTAGCCTTAGTAATTAATCTAAGTCCGGAAGGGAATCACGCTTTATGCGAATTTTGAGGGGTATTTCATACCTTCCCTTTATTTAACTAGAACCCTTATCTTAGAATCTCTCATGTTTAGTAGACTTTAACAGAGTTTAATTTTACATTACTTAGCTAAAAAAAGGTGTCTTAATTTACCTTTAAAATAATTAGGTGGCGACTCTTTAGTTAATAATTAATTCAGGAATCATAAATCTGTTATACTCTATTTAACCTAGTTAAAATGGGGTATAACAGCTTGGCGACTCTGTTGGGGAATCATTAGGTTCTAACCATAACTGACTTAGTTAATTAAGGCTTGTGCGCTTATTTTATTTGATCTTAATTTGTTTTACATGCCATAACCATTTTATTTGATAAAAATTGTCTATATGTTATTGCTTTGATATAAACTGTTATTTCTTTTTTACTTCCTCCACTTTTGAAAAATTCACACAATTCACACACTAAGCGGTTACGTGGTTTGCGTCGTGCACTACTTAAAAAAACTTTTAGGGGAAAGTTCGTGGGTAAGTGGATCAACGCTGTAGTCGACAGTCACGACCTTTCCACTCTCAAGTTGTCCACTTGAGAGCAGATCAGTCCAGAAAAACCCACTCTTAGTCAACACAGGATAGAGCTAAGCCAAAATCTTTATGAGATACATGCATCATTTAAGCCTAAGATACTTAATACCATTGGTGTATTAAGTCCATTAGCCAACCTTACCAAATGTCCGAATGGGTTTACGACCCTAAGTGACACTTATCATAATTTATGTGGATATCTTGAAGGATAAATATGTTAATTATGTGGACCATTTGCTCTATAATAATCAAATTCTAGGGAGATGGGCCATTTGTGACCACAGATCTATCGCGGATTGAAGCAGAAACCTGGGCAAATTTTTGGACCATTATGTGGTCCATTATGCGACCGAATAATCATTTTGCGAGCCGCATAACCCATCGCAGACCCAGCACAAAAGTTTTTGGAGGGAAGTTCTGCGGCGCATTATGCGACCGCAGAATTGGTCTGCGGACCACAGACCGGTCGCAGAGTGAGGCAAAAGTGCCCAGTTCCGGAGAACCATTATGCGATCCATTTTGCGGACCGAAGAAGCATTATGCGGTTGCATATGCGACCATAGATCTGCATCGGGGCTTCATTTTTTCTAATATTTGAACCCAACCCCATTATTATAAAACACTCTTAGGAATCATTTTAGAAGGTTCAAACTTATATTTTAGAGAGAGAAAGGTGATCTAGAGTGAGAAAAGGAATTTCCAAGTCACTTGTTCATCGATCTTTGCTCAAGCCTTGAAGAATTCTCTAGGGTAACGCATAAGGTCTCCAACCAAAAGGTAAGGTTCTAGCCCTAGTCTTCAATTTCAAGATTTGACTAAAAATAGGTAATAAGCCAAGCAATTCTTGGGTGTGGGAGTTGTTCATTATGCATTCATATACTATCTAGGGTTGTGGGGAGATTGTTGAGCTCAATTGGATAGATTTTGGGTAGTGAAATAGAGGAATCCACCATAGGAGGACCTTGAGATAATAATGACCACCTAGTCTTTGATAAAATGCTCAAATGAGCTAGAATCATGAACTGCTTCCTAATTCGTGTTCAATGTTGTTGTGTCTCTAAATAGATCAAAGTTGCTAGAATTCCGAAAATGTATAGTGAATTAAGGAAAGTTCAAAGCGAGGTATGTTGGCTAAACTCCTCTTTTAGAATTGAACCCCACAATGGCCTTGTAAGTCTCGTCATGCTCACTATAAATTGATTATTCCAAATAAGCCTTGTGTCAAAATAAATATGCATTCAATATGTATTCCAAAGATGTTTGTTATGTTGAGTTACTGTTTGAAAATATGGTTTAAGATGGGTTGTGTGTTATTATGTTATGATTTAAAAACGTGATTCTAATGAAAGTTATCATGTCAAATTGTGCAGGAAATCACATGTGCCTAATACCCTAAATTGCTCAAATATGTGTTTAAAGTCTTAATTTGAAAGGCCTTGTTGTTGATTATCCATGATAATATTTGAAAGTGAAAGAAGAGAACATGAAATATGATGTGCGGCAAACGTGCCAAGAATGATATTGCGTCATGGCCATTGGTGCCAATAAAATGAATGATATGCAAAAGATTACAAAATAAGTGGTAAACCCTTTTAATAATAAATGCTTTGGGAGTATCGATTAGCCACCGAGGAAGGGTAGGTCGAAATAATCTAACCCCGAAACTACACGTGCTGGTGTAGGAGTGATTGAGGGGTAAATCCCCGTGTTAATGTGATGAGATTGTTTCCCCTTATATGGGATAAGATTGATGTGTTGAGCTGTTTCTCCTTATATGTGATGAGATTATTGCTAGCCATATGTGATGTGATGTCGACCCATATGGAATTGTGGCGAGATGGCTTAGCCGATCGGACTGAGATTGGACGGCATGCCATGCACATGGTGGTATTGTGATTGGATGTCTCGGGGTGAGACGGCTTAGCCGGTGGGGCTGAGATCGGACTCCGTGCTAAAATACGGTGGTGTATCGGTGCTAAAGATCTCCCAACTTAAAAAGATTGGAACTTACTTGAAATTTTCCTTTCCCCTAACTTGACACCTTGATACTATTTGATTTTCTTATTGATTTCCTGTTTCTTTCTCCGTTTGCTGTTACTCGTTCTATTGAGAGGGTGTTTAATTTTACATACTAGTACTATTCCATATGTGCTAACGTCCCTTTTACCGGGGGTGCTGCATCTTTAATGGATGCAGGTGGTATTGATTAGTGATAGCAACACACCCTCTCCTCAACTGACTTGGTGATCCCCACTTCATTTCGAGGTCTTGTATCTCTTGTCCTTTGTACATAGTATTTGAGGTATAGCTGGGGCCTTGTTGCCGGCACTATTGTAGCACTCTTTTATTTCTGTTAGAGGTTCCGTAGACATAGTGTGTGTTGTATCTGTTTTGGGAAGGTTAAACTAAAAATGTTGTAATCGTATCATCTGTTCCACTTTAACTATGATTGTACAATGTACTATTTTGGAGTTTTGTTAGTGACGTAACTAATGGAAATGAACTGGTATTATTCACATGACCTCTTACTGTCTAATTAATAAAATGTATTCTTATCTTTATTCATAGGTGAGTTGGGTAGACGACATTGTGCAGGTTTTCTCGACCGGGGTAACTCTGTTGAGCACCGGTTGCACTCCCCGAGGTCGGGGCGTGACACATTGTTGTTGGCTTGGGCCTTGGAAGTTATTTCTTTGCCCTTGAAAATTGTTCACATATTGCACTTCCTCCTCTTGTTCATTGTAGGAATCATTTTTCTCAAAACCAGCATCTTCTTGTACATAGTTCTCCACTCGATTTTGCACTTGTGGACCCTTGGTCCTCCTCTTGTTCCATCATGCTCACTCCCTCCATAGCATTGACTTGATTAGGGGATTTCACTTGATTTAGTTGGGCGTTTGCTAGTTGAGTCATGGTAGTTGTCAATTCGGCAATGGCTTGCCCATGATCTTGTAATTCTTTTTGAAGGTGGATCATATTTGGGTCACCTTGTGGAATATTGGCCAGGATTTCCAAGTCGACAATATTTCCGCCATCTCATCCAAAATCTCACACGTCTCTGCATAAGGCGTAGTCATAAATGTTCCACCGGCTAGTTGATTCACTACACATTGGTTGGTTGTATTAATCCCACGATAGAAGGTTTGTTGAATCATTTTTTCTGTCATATCATTGTTAGGACATTCCTTGACCATAGTTCTATAGCACTCCCATATCTAGGGTAGTGGTTCATTCGGCTCTTGCTTGAATGCCAACATCTCATCTCGAAGTGTAGCCATGTGTCTGGGAGAGAAAAACTTAGCAATAAACTTTTCCGCCAACTCATCCCAAGTGTGAATTGAATGGTTCGGCAATCGTTCCAACCAATCTAAAGCTTTCCCCCGTAGATAGAAGGGAAAAAGCCTTAGCCTCAATGCATCCTCAGAGACATTAGTTTGCTTGCTCCCCCAACAAGTATCCACAAACCCTTTCAAATATTTATAAGCATTTTGTGTTGGAGCACCGGTAAAGAAACCCCGTCGCTCAAGCAAAGTGAGCATCACATTGGTAATTTGGAAGTTGTCCGTCCTAATACGGGGAAGGACTATTGCACTAGCATAACCTTCGTTGGGCAATATCCAGTATGGAGTCGCTCATGATGGAGATGGAGGTGGGGGTGGAACGGGTACATTGTCATGAGGCACCCGACCTCTTCGATTGGCTTGGGGCTCAAGAGGTACCTCCTCAACTTGCTCATCCCCGCCGTCCAATTCCCCCAAAGGCATATTTCAGAGATCACTTTTTGTCGCCATGGTTGTACCTAAAAGTTTTCATACAAGTTACACGGAAGGAAAAGAAGATATTCCAAAAGCAAACCGAAATATATAGCTAACACCATTTTAACTCCCCGAAAAAGGTGCCAAAATTGATCCACGTCCAATCCTCATTCAATAGTGAGTGGAAACGGTTGTTGGAAGAATAGTACCCAACAAGAGTCGGGGCCGATATTCACAGGGAGCTACTATGGGTGTTAGGGGTATAAACTTGATGAAAGTAAATGGAACAACTAAAATTGTACTTCTGAGCAAAAGGTTTTGATTTCTAATTCTAATTTTACTCTAGCAATTATAAGCTAAGAAAATAAAATAAATGCAAATGATTGTTTTTGGTGTTTTTCCAAATAGTTAAATAGCCTAGGATGTGACCATAACCTAGGTGTTCGCCTAATGGGTTAAATACGTTAACACTTATTCTGTTAATTGGGGTGTTTTATAGCTCTCAACTCTACGTTACCCACTCAATACCTCTCGGTCATAGAGTGATTTTGCCCAATTCGGCTTTCTCAACCCCAAATGGGTATCAAACTAAATAGTTGATATTATCTCAAGTCGGTTCTCACTATCTCTACTTTGAACCCTTTAATTAGGCTAATCAAACCCTCAATTAGCCCAATTCCTTGTTAGCCAAGTTACTCTAGACTAGATCTCTCTTTCTCAAGTAGAGACCAAGTTAAAAAGGCATGAATCAATATTTACAACCATTAATTATAAAATTGAAGCATAAACTAAGCTAAATAATAAATACCCAATCAGAAACAAGTATTAAATTAGATACCCATAAGGTTTATAAGTAGGGTTGGGTCACAACCCTAGTAAGAATTTCGCTACTCATAGTGAGAAATGAAGAAAACAAAGAAGAAATGCTAATTAAATTCATAATCTAAAATTAAAATGATAAAATATAATGTTTTAATCCTAAAGTAGTAATAAATTTCCTAAAATAGCAAAATATAATAGCTACAACAGCTCAAACTTTGAAACATGACCTGAAAATGTGAATCTCGTCTATTATAGTGGCCCAAATTTTGCTGACAAAAATTCCCCTCGGGAGGTTCTACGGTCGCATAATTCATGTGCGGTCCGCACATTAGCTAAGACTCTGTTGGGATCTTTCACTTGTCCTGCAACCGCAGTTGAAATTCTGCGGTCAACACTTTCTTCTGCTGCCGCAGAAATCCTTTTGCGGACAACACTTCTTAAGTTCTGCGCCCATTCTTGCCTTGTGATTTGGAACACTCCTTTTTGAGGATTTCATCATGGGAGCCCAAACTTTCAACATTCCTGCAATTTGCACGCTTTTATTAGTTTCGGGAACATAAATCAATACTTTCGGACTAAAATAAAAGTAAAAAAGTGCTAATAAGTAGTCAAAATCCACACTTATCAACCGCACCTGTGGAGCCACAGAAGTGATTAAGTGAACCGCAGGTGCGAGATGCCTGGCAGAATGCATATAAACGAGAGTTAGAGTAATTTCTTCATTTTTGGACTTTGAGAGCTCGGATTGAGGCGCCTTTTGGAGAGGTTTTCACTAGATTTCAAGAGTTAAGCAACTTTTGATAATTTGTATTCATTAATATTGAATACCCATTGAATTTCCCACCTAGATTATGTGTTTTTGAGGTGAAATTTGTGGAATTTAGGACTTGGGATTGGAGAGTGAGATATGGGGGTTTGAAGGTCGATTTGTGGTCGAAATTAGATGATTTTGGTATGGTTGGACTCGTTATTGAATGGGTGTTCGGATTTCTTAAATTTTGTCTGGTTCCGAGGGATGAGCCAGGGTTGACCTTTTGGGGTCACTTTTTAAATTTGATTAAAGAACTTAGCTTTATCGTATGGAATCGTTTCCTATACCTTGTAAGTATTATATTAAGTTATTTGTGGGTAGATTCGAGTAGTTCGGAGGCCAATTCACGAGGCAAGGCTTGTCAAAGTTGTGATTTGCGTGGTTTGAGAGAAGTAACACTTTTAAACTTTATACTGAGTGTATGAATCCCTGAAATACGTGTTATGTGATTGGTGTTTAGGTGGCACACATGGTAGGTGACGGGTGTGTGGTGGTACACTGTGGTAATTAGGACTCAGTTGATTCCGTGGTACTGTGTAGATATCAAATCTTATTGCTATTCATGTAATCCCTACCTGTTAGAGTAATTGAGCTGCGATCCATGTTAAAAATCATATTTAGACTATATGCTTATTCTGTTGGGACCCATTGTGGTCATTTCTTCTGTTGAGTTATTTTCTTAAATTGCAATTATGTACTCACTCACATTCATCATTTACTTATCATATCTTAGTCTTTGTTATCATTTATTGTTACATCATGTTATCATTGTTTTGGCTGATTGGCATGAGATTTGTGAGCCCGAGAGACTTGATAGATTGATAATTGAGTTGAGGCCTGAGGGCCGGCTTGTAAGTGATATTTATGGGATCGGGATGCACCGCAGCATGCTTTATTGACATATTTATGGGATCGGGCTGCACGCCGCAGCATGTCATGTTAGATATTAGCGCTTGGGTAGATCCGCCCCTCCAGAGTCTGACATAACAGTAGTGAGCGCATGTACCGTTGAGTACTAAGTGAGAGTGTTGAGCGATTGAATGTGCTGAGTGATTGAGGATGCTTAGTGAGATTGAGTTCTTCGAGAGTGTGAGTACGTGAGTTTATTACTGTGTTGCATTACCTGTGACATGCATATTTGACATGTAGACATAGAGACGTAACATTCCTCATGCCGGTTATACTTGGCATATTTTATTAGTATTGAGCTTAAATTGTTGAACTTGAAAGCATGTCTACATTTTTGTACTATGTACGAATTGATTATGAGGTTTCTCTAAGTTATTACTGTCATTTCCCTATTATATCTGTAGTGTTATTATCTGTATTTGGACTATACCTTTCTGAGCTCGTCACTACTTTCAGCCCAAGGTTAGTGATGTTACTTATTGAGTACATTGGGTCGGTTGTACTCATACTACTCTGCACTTCGTGTGCATATCCAGGTACATCTGACCTCGGTGGTTGCTAGTTGCAGTGCAGTATCTGCTTAGAGACTATTGAGGTAGCTACTATGACACCCTCAGACCTTGATTTTTCTTTCTTTCATTTTTATTCTGTACTGTTCTATTTTTTAGATAGTTATATTAGAAATTTAGACTGTGTTGACACTTAGTAGCTCATGTACTCGGTGACACCCAATTTTTTAGGGATCTTGTAGTTGAGTCGTAATTGCTCTTATCGGTTATTTATGAGAATTTTCATTGTTAAGCTTGTTACATCATGTTTTTAATTTAAAATGCGTAGTTATGTTGTGATTGTCGGCTTGCCTAGTAATGTGATAGGCGCCATCACAACATGTTGAGATTTGGGTCATGACAAGTTGGTATCAGAGCCTAGGTTACATAGGTCTCACGACTCTTGAGCAAGTTTAGTAGTGTCTTACGGATCGGTACGGAGACGTCTGTAATTATATTCGAGAGGCTACTGAACCTTTAGAAAGCTTTAATTTCCTGTATTGTTATCGTGCAAATTTATTGATTCCGGAAAACTAAACTTATATTATTCTATTCTCTCACGGATGATGAAGACATGCGTGCCAGGACGGCTACCAATACCACCAGCAAGGGCCGCGAGAGGCCGAGGTTGAGGTGCAGCTCGTACAATAGCTAGAACAGCACTTATGGAGCCACCAGTTGCTCAAATGCAGGAGAAAATACCATATGTGGTTGAGCTGGTTGGACCAGCTTAGGCACCAGTTCTGACCATTGTGATTCTAGGTCTTCAGAAGGCTTTGGCCTAAATATTGTTAGTATATGCACTAGCCTTGCTCAGGCTGTTTTAGTTCAGGCCGTATCAACCACTTCTCAGGCCAAAGAAGGTGCTCGGACTCCGGTCGCCCGTACTCCAGAGTAGGTGGTTCAGGGACTTCAGACACTGGGGGTACTACCAGCCTAGCCGGTTGCAGTTTCTCAGGCCCAGGTGGGTCCACCTACGAGTGACGAGGAGCAGAAGAGACTAGAGCAGTTTGGGAGGCTCAGGCCTCCAACATTTAGTTGGTTGAGTCAGAGGATGCTCAGAATTTGTTAGACAGGTGCCAGCGAATCCTTTGCACGGCGGGTATTCTGGAGACTAGTGGAGTCTCATTTACTACCTTTCAGTTGTCTGGGGCAGCCTTTAGATGGTGGGAGGCCTATGAGTTGAGAAGGCCAGCCGGCGTTGCACCACTTACTTGGCATGAGTTCTCAATTCTCTTCTTAGAGAAGTTTGTTCCACAGACCCGCAGGGAGGAGTTGTGTAGGTAGTTTGAGCAGCTATGCTAGGAGGGTATGTTAGTGACCCAGTATGAGATGAGATTTTTAGAGTTGGCTCGTCACACGTTCCCACAGAGAGGGAGAGGATTAGGAGGTTCATTGATGGCCTCAACTATGGACTGCACTTTGTCATGACTTGGGAGATTATATCAGGTGCTAGGTTCGACAAGGTGGTTGATATTGCTAAGCGGCTAGAACAAGTTCATAGTCAGAAGCGTGAGGAGAGGAAGGCCAAGAGGCCTCGTGGTTCGGGTAGTTTTAGTAGTGCCTCATCTGGGGGACAGTCCCACCACAACAGGGGTCGTCCTTATAGGCCCGTTCAAATGACTCGTCTGGTTCATCGTGGTGCATCAGCTAGCCATGGTGCATACAGTGATCATTCGGGTTAGTCATCTCTTATTGCCCTCCCAGCTCAGAGTTTATCCCATGCTCCATCAATTCAGGGTTCATCTATACCAGGTCCTTCTAGTAGTTATTCTGATTCTCGAGGTCCGATTCAGTCTCCACTGCCATTGACAGATCAAAGTTGCTTCGAGTGCAGGGAGTTTAGACATGTGTTGAGGCAATGTACCCATCATTTTGGAGGTCCAGTTAAGTAGAGGGTTCAGGTTATGACTTCCGCACCAGTTACTTCACAACATGCTCAGCCAGCTCGGGGTAGGGCTCAGGCAGCTAGAGGTCACCCTAGAGGGGGAGGCCGATCAGGTGGCGGTCAGGATCGATGATATGCTTTTCTCACTAGACCACAGGCCGTTGCTTCAGACGCAATGATCACATGTATTGTTTCAGTGTGCCACATGGATGATTTCATATTATTTGACCCTGGTTCCATTTATTCATATGTATGATCATATTTTTCTCGTTATTTGGATATGCCCCGTGAGTCCTTAGTTTTCCTGTTCATGTATCTACGTTAGTGGGCAATTCTATTGTTGTGGATCATGTGTATCGGTCATGTGTGGTGACCATTGGGGGATTGGAGATGAGAGTTGATCTCTTATTTCTTAGTATGGTTAATTTTGACGTGATTCTGGGCATGGATTAGTTGTCCCTATGTCATACTATTCTGGATTGTCACGCTAAGACAGTGACGTTGGCAATGCCAGGGTTACCTAGGATCGAGTGGAGAGGTTCTCTGGACTATGTTCCCAGTAGGGTGATTTCATATCTGAAGGCCCAACGGATGGTTGGGAAGGGGTGTTTGTCATATTTGGTTGTTGTGAGGGATGTTGGTGCTGATACTCCTACCATTGATTCTGTTCCGGTAGTGTGAGACTTTCCAAATATGTTTCATGCAGACCTGCCAGGCATGACACCTGAAAGGGACATCGATTATGGTATTGACTTGGTGTCGGGCACTCAGCCTATTTTTATTCCTCCATATCATATGTCACCAGCAGAGTTGAAGGAATTGAATGAGTAATTTTAGGTACTTCTTGATAAGGGGTTCATTAGGCCTAGTGTGTTGCTTAGGGTGCACCGGTTCTGTTTGTGAAGAAGAAGGATGGTACTATGCGGATTTGCATTGACTATAAGCAGTTGAACAAAGTTACAATTAAGAACAAGTATCCTTTGCCGCGCATTGATGACTTATTTGACTAGCTTCAGGGAGCTAGAGTATTCTCTAAGATTGATTTGAGTTCTAGGTATCCCCAGTTGAAGTTTCGGGACTCTGATATTCTGAAGGCAGCATTTAGGACCCGCTATGGTCACTAAGAGTTCCTTGTGATGTCTTTTGGGCTGACCAATGCCCCAACAACATTCATGCATTTGATGAATAGCGTATTCCAGCCATATCTTGATTCATTTGTCATAGTATTTATTGATGATATCCTGGTGTACTCACGTAGCCAGGTGGAGCATGCACAATATCTGAGGATTGTACTATAGAAGTTTAGAGAGGAAAAACTTTATGCTAAATTCTCCAAGTATGAGTTCTGGCTCGACTCAGTGGCGTTCTTAGGGCACGCAGTGTCAAGTGAGGGGATCAAGGTAGATTCGAAAAAGATTAAGGCGGTTCAGAGTTGGCCCAGACCATCTTCATCTACTGAGATTCAGCATTTTCTTTGGTTGGCCGGATGTTATTACCACTTCGTGGAGAGTTTCTATTCCATTGAAGTGCCTTTGAATAGGTCGACCTAGAAGAGTGCCCCATTCAGGTAGTCTGATGAGTGTGAGGAGAGCTTTCAAAAGCTCAAGACAACCTTGACCAAAGCTCCAGTTCTAGTTTTGCCTTCAGCATCAGGTTCTTATATAGTGTATTGTGATGCTTCTCGGATTGGTATTGGGTGTGTCTTGATGCAAGAGGGTAGAGTGATTGCTTATGTTTCACGCTAGTTAAAGCCTCATGAGAAGAGCTACCCTGTTCATGATTTAGAGTTGGCAGCCATTGTTCATGCATTAAAGATTTGGAGGCATTATCTCTATGACGTGTCTTGTAAGGTATTTACAGATCATCAGAGTCTTCAACACTTGTTTAAGCAAAATGATCTAAATTTGAGGTAGCGGAGATGGTTGGAGTTGTTAAAAGACTATGATATTACCATTTTGTATGATCTCGGGAAGACCAATGTGGTGACCGATGCCTTGAGTAGAAAGACGATGAGTATGGGTCGCCTTGCATATATTATTGTTGGTGAGAGATCGCATGCATCAGATGTTTAGGCCTTGGCCAATTAGTTCGTGAGGTTAGATGTTTCGGAGCCTAGTCGGGTTCTAGCTTGCGTGGTTTCTCAGTTTTTTTTGTATGATCGCATCAGAGAGCGTCAGTATGACGACCCCCATTAGCTTGTCCTTAAGGACACAGTTCAACACGATGATTCCAAGGAGGTTGCTATTGGAGATGATGGGGTGTTGCGGATGCCGGGTCGGATATATGTTCCCAATGTGGATGGGTTGCGTGAGTTGATTCTTGAGGAAGCCCACAGTTTGCGGTATTACATTCATCCGGGTGCTGCAAAGATGTATCAGGACCTGAGGCAGTACTATTGGTGGAGGAGAATGAAGAAAGATATAGTGGAATTTGTAGCTCGGTGCTTGAACTGTCAGCAGGTGAAGTACGAGCATTTGAGGTCGCAGTTTCCTTCAGAGGCTTGAGATTCCTTAGTAGAAATGGGAGCGTATTGCCATGGACTTCGTAGTTGGACTCCCACAGAGTTTCAAGAAAATTGATGCTATTTAGGTGATTGTGGACCGATTGACTAATCTGTGCATTTCATTCCAGTTAGGACTACCTATTCTTTGGAGCGTTTGGCTGAGATCTATATCCGCGAGATTGTTCGTCTTCACGGTGTGCCGGAGTCCATTATTTCTGATCGGGCCACGCAGTTCACATCGCAATTTTGGAGAGCAGTGTAGTGAGAGTTAGGTATACGAGTTGAGTTGAGTACATCTTTCCACCCTCAGATGGACGGACAGTCCAAGCGCACCATTCAGATATTAGAGAATATGCTACGCACTTGTGTTATGGATTTTGGGGGTTCTTGGGATCAATTTCTACCGCTTGCAGAGTTTGACTACAACAACAACTACCAATCGAGTATTCAGATGGCTCCGTATAAGGCCTTGTATGGGAGGCAGTGTCGGCCTCTGGTTGGTTGGTTTTTGTCATACCCCAACCTCGGGGAGCGCGACCGGCGCTCAACCGAGTGAACCCGATCGAGCAATCCTGTTAGATACTTTCTACCCAACTCACCCATGATCAAGACAAGACATAATTTCATTAATTAAACAGTGGGAGGATCATATATACATTACTAAATCGTCTCATTGGTTACATAACTTTTAAGTTTCAAGATACACACATTCTTATGATTTGAGTGGAATAAGAGATCAATACACAACATAATCTGTCTGACTTTTCTAGCACCCACATAGTGTCTACGGAGCCTCTAAAAGATACAAAAGAGTGCTATGATAGTGCCGGCAATAAGGCCCCGACTATACCTCAAAACATGATAATAATATGAACAAGAGATACATTATATGACCCCGGGATGAAGTGGGGCTCACCAAGTCTGTTGGGAAGAGGATGTACCACTATCGCTGATCAACACTGCCTGCTATGGAACCACCTGCATCTATATAAAGATATAGCACCCCCGGCAAAAGGGACGTTAGTACTGTCGAATAGTACTAGTATGTAAAACTAAACACCATCTCAATAGAATAATTAAAAATACAAGGGGGAACAGTCAAGAATTCAATAAGAGCTTCAAATAACACTAAAACATCAAGTTAAGGGTCACATAAGTTTTCAAGTCAATATCCATGTTATTAGGTTGGGTGATCATTAGTGCCGATATATCATAATTCACAATACCACCGTATTCTTACACGGTGTCCGATCATGACCCGATCGTCTAGGTCATCTCATTTGAGACATCAACCACAATCACAATTTCAATTATCATTTCTAACATAGTCACCACCATGTGTGCGGCATGGCGTCCGATCACGGCCCGATGGGCTAGGCCATCTCACCCGAGAAATTACCTTTTCAATCAATCATCTCACTTCATACTTCTTTCAAATATTTTCCATTCATTGGAACGAGTGGCCTCAATTAGAAAGTCATTCTTGGCACTTGGCCGTACTTCATAATTCCAGTTTTCCCTTTCCACATTCAAACATTATTATCATTATCAACAACAATAAGGTTTCCCATTCAAGACATTAAATTCACATATGAAAAATTTGGAAATCTTAGGCACATAGAGGCTTTTCATACAATTTAGCATATCAACCTTTATTCGATCTTGACATGAAGTCTTAACATTTCTAACACGTATTCCACATTTTGAACACATCCTCAAATGACAAGATGACATGATGAAGCATTTAGAATAATTATTGAACATACATCCTTCAACACAAACACATTAGGAATATCCAATTCTATAATGATCAATTTGGGACTTACACCAATTACATGAACACCGTGCGATTCGATTCTAAGAAGAAGGGGGTTTAGCCAACATACCTCAATTGAGCTTCCTTAAATTTTTAAAATATTTCGAAATTCTTAGCAACTTCAATCTATTTTAAAAATATAACAAGTTGAACCAAAATTAGGAAGATGATCATGATTCTAGCTCATTGGGCATATTTTCAAGCACTAAGTGTGCATTAAGTTTTCTAAGGCCCTTTTGTGAAAGATTCCATCATTCCCCAACCTATTATCTACCATTTTTAGCTCACAACCTTCTTACACCCTTTGATAACACATGCATGCAAGATGAACAACTCCCATGTCCAAAAATTATCTTACTAATTACCCAATTCTAGACAAAATTCGAAATTGAGGGTTGGGGTGTAGAATCTTACCTCTAAGATGAGGTCTTTCTTGATAATCTTCAAGGATTGAGCAAGAATTGTTGGATATTAGGTTGAAGGTTACTTCCCCACTCTAAGAACTCTTCCTCACTCTACAATATCAGAAATATGCTAAAAAATGGACTATGGCATATGTTTTAACGAAATAGGGTCGGGTTTAAAAACCCCAAAAATGAAGCTCCGGAACAGGGTATGCGGTCGCATATGTGACCGCAGAATGGATATGCGGTCCGCATATCGGCCGCATAATTTAGTGCCAAAAATTGGAAAAATTTGCCTGGCTTTGCGGTAGTTATGCGACCCGCAGACCTGTTCTGCGGTCGCATAATGCGCTGCAGAACCTCTCTCCGCAAAAATCCTAATGATGATTATGCGATCAAAGTGTGGCCCGTGAAATGGTTATGCGGTCGCATTGTTGGCCGCGAAATTGACATAAAAAATACCCCAAGTAGCTACTCCACTCTTCGGCCATTCTGCGGCCCGCAGACTGATTATGCGGCCGCATAATGGGCCGCATAATTGCCTATTTCTGCCTAATATTTTCCTTCAACTCCCCAGCGCACTGTTCAACCCAAAAAGTCCGAATCGCGGCCTGCAAACTGGCCGCGAAGAATTTCTACTATTATTAACCTCTACGCCTACCCCGGCATCACGAAACCCCGATTGTTAGGAAAACTTTCATGGGGCCTTACATCCTCCTCCACTTAAGATCATTCGTCCTCGAATGGGGGTCAAGGTTCACTATTAGCACCTTATGCAACTCAGTTTTCATACCACACACCAGCAGCCCAAATTTGACTAACTCCCTATATTTTCAAAACTTTTGCTAGAGTTTTCCCTGTAACTGGGCCTATCCACCTGTCAGAGAGCCCTAGAAACACATCCTCAAAACATATATATAATCCAATGACACAATATAACACATTAGCAACACCTATTGTGGCCTCATGAGCAATATATTACCAGAAACAGAGCACCCTTAACATCAATTCTACAAAAGATATATAATCCGTAGAAGGTAACCCTTAGAGTTTTCATAGAACACAACTTTATAAATACATGGCTATTCAAACAAATAAGGATACATTTTCTTCATTTCTTCCCCGGCTTCCCAAGTAGCCTCTTCAACCTGTTAGTTTTGCCATAGTACTTTCACGAATGCAATCTCTTTATTTCTCAACTTTTGGACTTGCCGATCAATAATAGAAATTGGAATTTCTTCATATACAGTTCTTTATTAACTTCAATGGTCTCAACCGGCACAATAGCTGACAGATCTACAACTACCTTCTTCAATATAGACACATGGAATACCGAGTGCACTAATTCTCGGGTGGTAGCTCAAGCTTGTACGCCACCTGACCAAAATTCTGAATGATTTTGTACGGCCCGACATACCTTAGACTCAATTTCCCTTTCCTTCCAAACTGCATTATACCCTTCATGGAAGAAACCTTCAAGAATACTCAATCATCTTCTTTGAACTCTAAGTCTCTGCGACGAACATCCAAATAGGATTTTTGATGACTCTGAGCAATTTTTAACCGTTCCTTAATGATATTAACCTTCTCCATAGCCTGATGCACGAGGTCTGGCCCTATCAACTCAGCTTCCCCAATTTCAAACCACCCAATGGGAGATCTACATCTCCTACCATATAATGCCTCAAATGGTGCCATTTGAATACTAGCATGAAATATGTTGTTATAAGAAAACTCTATGAGTGGAAAATGATCATCCCAGCTACCCTTGAAGTCGAGAACACAAGCACGCAACATGTCCTCAAGTGTCTAAATAGTCTGCTCTGCATGCCCGTCGGTCTGCGGATGGAAGGTTGTACTAAGGTTCACCTGAGTACCCAAACCTTGCTGAAATGTCTTCCAAATATTTGTCGTGAACAAAGCTCCTCGATAGGAGATGATAGAAACTGGAGTGCCATGCAGCCTGACTATTTCCTTGATATACAACTGAGCATACTGTTCCGCTGTGTCGGTAGATTTAACTGGCAAGAAGTGTGCTGATTTCGTGAGTCGATCCACAATCACCCACATTGAGTCAAACTTGCGTGGAGTGCGTGGTAATCCTACCACAAAATCCATATTAATCATTTCCCACTTCCATATTGGAATTTCTATGTTTTGTGCCAACCCACCAGGCCGTTGGTGTTCGGCCTTCACTTGCTGACAATTCGGACATCATGCCATAGAGTCCGCCACATTGCTTTTCATGTCATTCCACTAATAGACTTCCTTAAGATCATGATACATCTTTGTAGAGCCCAGGTGCACGGAATACCTGGAAGTGTGAGCCTCGGTCATGATTCTTTCCCGAAGACCATCTACATTTGGAACACATAGCCGCCCTTGGTACCTTAGTGTACCATCATCCGCGCCAAGGGTAAATGCCATAGTTTTATATTTGTGAATCCCCTCCTTCAATTGTACCAACAATGGATCGTCGTATTGCTTCTCTTTCACTTCCACAACAAGCAACAATTCAGCCCTATTTTGTACAATTACCCCTCCTTCACTAGAGTCCGCAAGACGAACTCCCAAACTAGCTAACTGGTGAACCTCCCTGGCCAACGGCCTCTGACATGCCTCCAAGTGAGCCAAACTACCCATAGACATCCGGCTATGAGCATCCGCCACCACATTGGCTTTCCCCAAGTGATATAGGATATTGATGTCGTAATTCTTGAGTAACCCAAGCCATCTTCTCTGTCTCAGATTCAACTCCTTTTGCTTGAAAATATATTGAAGATTCTTGTGGTCCGTTAAATACATCCACACGGACCCCATACAATTAATGATGCCAAATCTTTAATGCAAAAACCACCGCCGCAAGTTCTAAGTCATATGTTGGATAGTTCTTCTCATGATTCTTGAGTTGCCTAGAAGCATAAGCTATAACCTTTCCATGTCTTATTAACACACACCCAAGCCCGATCCTTGAATCATCTCAATATACCACAAACCCATCTGTACCCTCTGGCAAGGTCAACACCGGTGCCGTAGTCAATCTTGATTTCAACTCCTGGAAGCTCCTTTCATAAGCATCGTACCATTGGAACTTAATTGCCTTCTGCATCAATTTAGTCAACGGAGAGGCAAGAGTAAAAAACCCCTCCAAAAACTTTCTGTAATACCCTACTAAGCCCAAAAAACTGCGGATCTCGGTTGGCGTTGTATGTCTAGGCCAATTCTTCACTGCTACAATAATTTGAGGATCAACCTTAATTCCTTCTCTGGAGATAACATGACCCAAGAATGTGACAGATTCGAGCCAAAATTCACATTTTGAAAATTTCGCGTACAATTAGTGCTGATGAAGAGTCTGCAAAACTGCCCTGAGATGATCGGCATGGTCCTCTCGACCTCGTGAATACACAATAATATCGTCAATGAATACTATCACAAAGGAATCACGAAAAGGCTTGAAAACCCGATTCATAAGATCCATGAAAGCTGCCTGGGCATTTGTTAGCCCAAAAGACATTACCAAAAATTCAATGTGCCCATACCGGGTCCTGAAAGCTATTTTTGGAATATCCTGCTCCCTGATCTTCAATTGGTGGTACCCAGACCATAGATCAATTTTGGAGAAGTACCTAGCATCCTGTAACTGATCAAACAAATCATCTATTCTTGGTAATGGGTATTTGTTTTTGATTGTGACTTTGTTGAGCTGTCGGTAGTCAATACACATCCTCAGTGATCCATATTTCTTCCTCACAAAGAGAACCGGTGCGCCTCATGGTGACACACTCGGTTGGATGAAACCCTTCTCTAACAAATCCTTCAATTGTTCCTTTAGCTCCTTTAATTCTGCTGGTGCCATCATGTAGGGAGGAATAGATATAGGCTGCGTGCCTGGCATCACATCAATCCCAATATCAATCTCCCTGTCGGGCGGAATCCCAGGGAGCTCATCAGGAAAGACCTTCGGAAATTCATTCATCACTGACACAGACTCGAGTGTAGGTGCCCCAGCATCGGTGTCTGTAACCCATACCAAATAATAGATACACCCTTTGTTAATCATCTTCGTGGACTTAAGGTAAGAAATAAACCTACCTTTTGGCATCACATTATCCCCCTTCCATTCAACAACTGGCTCATTTGGAAATTCAAACCTCACAGTTCTAGTTCGGCAATCGAGCTTGGCAAAGCATGAATAAAGCCAATCCATTCCCATAATTACATCAAAATCGATCATCCCAATTCAATGAGATCGGTCACGGTGTCCCGACCACATACTGTGACAACACAACCCCTATAAACCCGTGCGGCCACAATAGACTCGCCAACCGGAGTGGATACAGAGAATGGCTCAGGAAGCTGTTCCTATTCTTCGAAGTTGATTGGTCAAGTCATGTGAACGCGCACTTGTATTATTTTCCTAAACTAATTTGAAATTATTGTAAGACCAAGAGTTGGAAGTCGGGAAATATATTAGTTATTTAAAGTATTGAAAAGTCATCCACACTTAGAAATATTTATAACTTATTACTCTATCTTTGAAATTAGGAGACATTTATCCGTTATGGAAGAATGAGCTAATTATTAGTCTAGTGACAAAATTATTGGGCCTGACAGATTTATACTCAATCCAACTCATGTCTAATTCTTTCTTTCCTATTAAATGTAGTAATTCATTTCTGGTTCACTTACTTGAACTCCAATGCATGGCCCATTAATATGGCAAGATCTTCATTCTTAATTCTAAATAGCAAATCTCATTAAGATGAAATCCTATTCAAATAATCTGTTGACAAATCTCTTGAAACATGTAAAAAGAAACTACAACATGATAATGTGTATAAATAAAATAACACAAAAAATTATCACATGAACCTCTATAAGAACATCACACAAAATAATAAAATAATTAATAAAGGGAGGATAAGCAATGAACTTTTAAGCAAAAAAATTCCTTCAGACCTTGATTAATGCAAAAACAATTCTGAGTCGAGCAAATACACCAAACCAAGGGCAAATCGGCAGATGAGCAGAAAATCTAGCGACGAACCTTCTAAAATTCGAGCCCGCACCGAAACTCGATTATACCTCGTGAGGCTGCTGGTTTTTGGCGTGAGAGAGGTGACTATCAATGAAACTTCACAAGTTGTTTTTAGGTTTGAATTTGAGGCATTTTTGGGTCTTAAACATGGTGATGAATTGCTTGAATTTTCGAAAACAATAATGAAACGAGTAGAAATTCACTTAGCGCAGAAGAAGAATTTTTATTTTTCTCTCAATTCTCTCCTCTATCTTCCCTTCCTTCTCCCTCCCTTTTTCTCTTCTATTTATAAAAAATAAATTCGAAATTTTTTCAGATTTTATTTTTATTATTTTATTATTTTTTAATTAAAAAACATTCCCACTTCCCATTTTTCTTCTTTGTTTTTAAACAAAATAATTCCCCACTTTCCTTTACTTTTCTTTTTTTAATTTTCCACTTTTTACTTTTCTTTTTTTAATTTTCCACTTTTTACTTTTCTTTTTTTTTCTTTTTTTTTTTTCACTTATTTTACTTTTCTTTTTTTTAATTTTCACTTTATCTTACTTTTTTTTTTAATTTTTACTTTCTTTTACTTTTTTAAAAAACAAAATTCAGCTACCTTTACTTTTATTTTTTAATTCCAACTTCTTTTAATTTTTATTTTTTAAATTTTCACATTCTTTTACTTTTATTTAAAAATTAATTTCCACCTACTTTTACTTTTACTTTTTTTATTCCATACTTCTAATTTTTCTATTATTTTATTCCCATGCGAAAATTAAAAAAAATAATTTTTTTCAATTTTTGTTTAAATTTATTTTATTTAAAAATAAAGATAAAAAACAAAAATAATACTAATAGTAATAATTTGACCTTTTAAATTATTTTTAATTCTTACCCTATATAAAAGAAATGTAACAAAGCTAAAAATATATTAAATTTTTAAAAGTAATTACATAGTAGAAGGTGGTAAAAATTCAAATATAGTCAAAAATTAGGTGCTCACACAAAATATATCAACAACTCCTGAAGAGTTAACTGTTTGTCTAGAAGAGACATGACATAAGTTATATCCGATAAATATTAGATTGTGAATAATAAATGAAGGCTCTCGAAGAGCTTATATACAAATATGTCATTCATATTATATGATTATGGTCAAAACATATGTTGTAGTAACATGAAGTTTACTAATACAAATGACTATCATATTGAGACTACAAATGATTGAAATATTGAAAATCTTCATGTTTCCACAATCATAGGGGATAAATAATATGTATGTGAGAAGTTACCCGCTTTATTCTTTAATTTGTACTATATCATGTATCACAGTAAACCAGAAGCTTACTAATGCAAAAGCAGTCACAGTAAATCAGAAGTTTTACTGAGGCAAAAGTAGCTACAGTAAATCAGAAATTCGCTGATACAAAAGTAGCCACAGTAAATCAGAAGTTTTACTGAGGCAAAAGTAGCTACAGTAAATCAGAAATTCGCTGATACAAAAGTAGCCACAGTAAATCAGAAGTTTTACTGAGGCAAAAGTAGCTACAGTAAATCAGAAATTCGCTGATACAAAAGTAGCCACAGTAAATCAGAAGTTTTACTGAGGCAAAAGTAGCTACAGTAAATCAGAAATTCGCTGATACAAAAGTAGCCACAGTAAATCAGAAGTTTACTAAATTCAAAAGTTTATGCCATAGTAAACCAGAAGTTTACTAAGAGATAGCACATGCCATGATAAACTTGAGGTTTTCATTTGCTATTTTTAAATGAGCTATTTGAGAATCAGATAAGCATATACTGAAGAACTAGAAAATTCTTCAAGAATTCTCTTGTGTTGCTTGTTTTCATAATAAATTGATTATACCAGCTAAATTTGGGACTAAGACCCCTGAATTATGGAATATATAAAAGGTGAATATGGACTCATTCATATATCATATGAACCACTTATAGATGCATATATGAGATGGTTACATGTGTATTTATTGTTAACATGCAGTTTGGCATTTGAAATTGCTTTTCTCAATTAAGAGCACAATTTTCAAATTATAAAATTAAGATAGTTCATCTTGATAATGTTGGTTTATATCCAAGCTAGTTTAGCATTGAATACCTCCTATTAATGGCTAAACTATTGCTTATGAGAATAAAGCTTCATGTGTTGGTCTAAGATTTTCTAAGTTGCATAGTACATCAGCAATTGTATGCATCAGACCAATAATATATGATAAGTCCTCCCCTCACGATTAGTTTAGGATCAGATATTAAATATTTTTACTATATAATATGTATGGTATATAATTAATTTATCTACCACAATGCACCAAGATAGATTTCCCAACGAAGATTGGGGATATATGTTAGTTTTTCTAACATTTAGGGGATGAAATAAACAGTTTGAGAATATGTTACATGAATCGAATTATCATTAATATGATCCTCACTTAGAAGATAATTCAAGTCAAATGCCAGAAGCATTTCTTGATCCAAAATTAAATATCATATTTCAGTTGCAAATGCTCCTATTAAAATTAAACTCCCTGAAAGATAAAGTCAATTCTTGAAAAATGATCGGAGCAAATGATCAAAATAATCATATGAGGAGGAAATGAGCTCTAGAAGAGCCTACGACATAACATTTCATGAAACTCAAGAAGCAGTTGAGGTACCTGAAAATAAAGAAAGTGATGAGATCTCAACAAGTTATGTCGCTTAGGAACCGATATAAAATAATCGCCGACGATATATTTGATACAATATAGTGCGCAATATTGTAAAATATTATGAGGATCAGACCTATAGTCAAGACACCTGAAGATGTCATGTCATTTAAATGCAAGTCATAACCTATATGTCTCATTTGATTAAATCTATATGAAGATCCCTGAAGGATTTAAAATGCTTGAAGCATATAATTCAAAGTCACGAGAAATGTACTCGATCAAATTACAAAGATCTTTGTACGGTTTAAATCAATATGGGTGCATGTGATATAATCGCCTCAGTGAATATTTGCTAAAAGAAGGTTACATAAATGATGTTATTTGTCCATGTATTTTTATAAAGAAAATGGCATCAGAATTTGTTATACTTGTTGTTTATATTGATGACATAAATCTTGTTGGAACTCCAAAGGATCTCCAAAAAGCAATTGAATATCTTAAGAAAGAATTTGAGATGAAAGATCTTAACAAGACAAAACTTTTTCTTGATCTACAAATTGAACATTTAGTAGACGGGATCTTTATCCATCAATCTGCCTAAAGAGAAAGGGTCTTAAAATGCTTTTATATGGACAAAGCGCACCCATTAAGTACACCAATGGTTGTTCGATCACTTGAAATGAATAAGGATCTGTTCCGATCTCCACAAGAGGATGGGGAACTCCTTGGTCTTGAAATACTGTATCTCAGTACAATTGCTGCACTTATGTATCTTGCTAATGCTACAAGGCCTGATATAATATTTTTTTGTTAATTTACTAGCAAGATATAGCTCTTTTCCTACACGGGGATATTGGAACGGGATTAAGCATATATTGTGATAATTAAAGGAAACTCTTCATATGAGTTTATTTTATGCTAACAAAGATAGTGCAGATCTTGTTGGTTATACAGATGTAGGTTATTTATCTGATCCCCATAAATTTCGATCTCAAACTGGGTACGTGTTTACATGTGGAGGTATTGTCATATCATGGCACTCCACAAAGCAATCTATTGTTGCTACTTCTTCAAATCATGCTGAGATAATAGCTATTCATGAGGCAAGTAGGGAATACATATGGTTGAGATCAGTGATTCATTTTATTCGAGAAATATGTGGGTTGGAATGTGATAAAATACCCACAATATTATACGAAGACAATGCGGCATGCATAGCCCAATTCAAGAGAGGATTCATAAAAGGAGATAGAACGAAACACATCTCACAAAGTTATTCTTCACACATGATCTCTAGAAGAATGGTAATATCGATGTGCAGCAAATCCTTTCAAGTGACAATCTGCCAGATTTATTCATTAAATTCTTACCAACTTCAACTTTTGAGAAGATGGTATACACGATTGGAATTCGGAGACTCAAATATTTGACATAAGGTTTTCATCAGGGGAAGTAAAATACGCGTTGTACTCTTTTTTTCTTACTAAGATTTTTCCCCTAGGGTTTCCTTATAAGAATTTTAATGAGGCAGCTAGCAATGCGTAGTACTCGATATGTGTACTCTTTTTCCTTGACTAAAATTGTTTCCCACAGAATTTTTCCTAGTAAGGTTTTAATGATGCACATTATCTTTTAACGAACATCCAAAGGGGAGTGTTATAAATATATTATATTATGGATGTCCATTTAGTACTCCGTTGTAAATAAGCTTCCTGAAGAAGCTTATCCATATTGGACTCCGCCGTAAATATGTTTATCTATTTAGTATTCTATTGGAAATAAACCTCCTGAAGAAGCTTATCATTTCGGCACTCCGTTGTGGATAAATATTACTCTTGTAGAAGATTATCTATAGCTGGTACAATAACAGCTTACAAGAAACTTACACAGCAGCTTGCAGTAGGAGCTTACAAGCAGCTTATACAGCAGCTTGCACCTTACAGTAGCAGCTTGCAAGCAGCTTGCAGTAGCAGCTTGCAAGCAGCTTACACATCAACTTCTTTTCTTCTATAAATAGAAGAGATTTCAGTTCATTATGTACATCAGTTTGAAGTTGAATAAAAATAGTACTTGTTTTCGATTTATTTACTTTACGGTCTTTATTTTATAACAGAGATCTCATTTTTATTTTTCGTTAACACTAGTACAAAGAAATTTGAGCCTTTGATCAAATGCCCAAAAGTCTCCAATCATACAGAAAAGGTAAAGTGCAAGGATTACATACATAATGTAAATTGCAATTTTTAAATAACAAATTAGCATATTGAGAACAATAATTTTGGATGATAAACATAATAGACAAGTAGTAACTAATTATACTATATATTTTTATTTTAAGAAAAATCTAATATGAAATTAAAGAAAGTTGTTCATTTACTCGGTGTCTCATAAGGATGAATAAAAATATGTAGGACCACGAAAATGAATCACAAGGAACTAAACATAAATGGAATTGGTAACGTATAATTAAGAAATCAGAATTAAGTGTTCTTACACTATTTGGTAGTCAAACTATTTTCCTGCCGCAAAAGATTTGTTCTGACTGGTAAAGCTTAACTAAGTGACACGAATAGAGAATTCAATAAATAGTTGGCTGAATATTGTAACGCATGGCCCAAGTGCATTTACAGCTATTTGGGGGGTTTCAAAGAAGTAAATTTAATTGGGGGCAATTTTTAAATTTTCAATTATAGGAAAAGGATTGGACAACGTACATTAAGAGGCTAGTTACATTGAATAACTTGTCTAGATTACAGTATATTTTGTTTAACTTTTCGTTAAAGTAATTGGATTAAAATTGTAAGAATTACCACTTAGACATCACGATTTGTGCTCAAATGTAACTTTTGAATTAGCAATTAATTGCCCTTGGCTTTTGCGACAAGATCGAGATTTACACTCTATTAATAGTTGAGTCAGATCTATTTTTGTCGTTACCATGGACTAAATTTACGGCTATTGACTAATGACGGAAGCTTTCTAGCATGTGGATATTTTTTACAAGGAAACAAGGTTAAATTTGCCCTTAAACTATGTGAAATTGGTCCAAAAACTATCATGAACTTTGAAGAGAAGGTCAGTATTGTTCCAGCAGCAGCATGACCTTTTTCTTCAACACTCAAAGCCTCCAACAGCTAGGTCTCTATTCCCCAAGCTCAAAGTAACCACTTTCAAGCCTCAAATTAGATCTAATGGAACCCAAACAATGATCTATTTCACAATCAAGTTAAATTTCCACCTCTATTGGAGTGAGAAATGGTGGTACAGTAACGGCAATCTTCAAGTGGCATTTTTGAGAGCGGAGAGAATCAATTGTTATGGTGGTGATCGATTTAGATAAACGAGGAATAGTAAATGAGGAAAATAATGGTCAAATCTTGATTATGTCACAAAGTTGAGGAGCTAATTATTCATATCATTAATTTCGCATGGTTCAAGGGTAAAGTTGGCCCTTTTCCCTTTTAAAAAGATCGCGCGTTGACTATCTTCTTCTATTAGTCAATAAGCACAAATCTAGCATATTTTTATAACAGCGAAAATAGATTTAACCACAACTATTAATAGAGGTAAATCTAAATCATTTCGCAAAGTACATGTGCAATTGGCCATTTTCCATTTTTTAATTATTTACAAGTAGATAACATTAATCTAAGTAATTAAAAGATAGGTCAAATACATCGATGACCCCTACAATTTGACAATGTTTTCATTTAGACACATTATATTGGGGGTCTTACCAATTAAACGCTTTAAGTTGCCGAATATGTGTATTGAGTACGTAACTAGGAATTAGTCCAAAAAGCCAACCGTATGAAGTTAAAATGAGGTGACATGACAAGATTACGAAATAAAGAATTACACGTGGCTATTCCATTTTATATTTTTTCTTCGTTTTTTTCTCTTGTAGACTCCTAAGTTTTACCCTCCTTTCTTTTATGTTGTTTGAGAATTTAATTCATCTTAAGAGAGTCCAGTGACAACCTATTTTATTCTCGTTACGTTTCTTTTGGGGAAAAATAAGAGGAAATCAAAGAAAAAAGAAAAAGAAAAAGGACTTTAAAAAAAAATCATATTAAGATCAATAGAGTTGTCAATATGGGTCGGGGCCGGGTCAGCCCAGCCCAGCCCACGTAGGCTTGAGCAATTGGCTGGCTGGGCTGGGCTAGCCAACTATTTTGATGGGCCTTATAATGGTCAGCCCACCCCAGCCCTATGTGGGTCACGAGCCCCACGGGCCGGCCCATCATTTTTTAAAATATAATTTTATATTTTTTCTTTAAGTTCTAACCTAAAAAAATATAAATATTTAAAAGTTAAAAAATATCTTATTGGAAAAAAATTTCAAAACTTAATAACTTTTTATACTGTTTCAATATATCACAATAAACACTAAAAAAGTAAAAGACAAGAATATATTTCATTCACTAAAAGTCAAAACTCAAAACAAACTATTCAAGAGAACGTCCATGACACTTATGGGATATCCAACACATCATCTTCATCAAACACATTTGAATTCGCTTGTGACAAGGTTGTCTTAACGTCTTCACTTTTATCTATATCAACAATTCATATGCAATATTAATTAGTTAAATATTAAGAATAATAAAATTTTAAAAACTAATAATATTCAAATTCATTTAAAAAATATTATCAGTTTGAGTTTGGAAAAAGCCATGCAGCCAATTTCGAGTAGTAACAAGTGTTTGGGCATTTTCATGATGGATGCAACTTCTGTAGTTTGTGAGAACACGCTCACCAATGCTAAATGTTGATTCCGATGTTACAGTCGTAATAGGAATACTAAGTACATCACGTACCATCACTGAAAGATTGAGATATTTTCTAGAATGGTCCTTCCCAC
Organism: Nicotiana otophora; assembly: GCA_000715115.1. NCBI lineage: Eukaryota > Viridiplantae > Streptophyta > Magnoliopsida > Solanales > Solanaceae > Nicotiana > Nicotiana otophora. Next base: position 216,858 of record AWOL01S0013315.1, on the reverse strand, counting down.
ATGAAAACATCCATCGGAGGATTTGCATCTATACCCGATTTTTGGGTAACTTTTTAACCTATACCCGCTTTGCAAAAAAATTACAAGCGTATCCACTTTTCGGGTAACTTCACACATACGGGCCTGAAATAGCAAAAATTTATGTCTGAAGTTTGAACTTCAGAATGTTTTTCCTGAAGTGTAGTCTTATCAAAGCAAAACTTCAGATATTTTTGCCTGAAGTTTGGCCTGACTTGCAAAGGCAATCACGCAAACTTCAGTTTATAGTGCAATGTAAAACTTTAGTTCAATAATTGCTGAACTTCAGCAATTTTGGCTGAAGTTTTTGTTTTGTAATTGCTGAACTTCAGCATTTTAGGAGCTGAAGTTTGTTTAGTATATGCTGAACTTCAGCATTTTAGGAGCTGAAATTTGTTTAGTATTTGCTGAACTTCAGCTCCTAGAGGATGCACTTCAGTTTAATAATTGCTGAAATTCAGCAATTTTGGCTAAAGTTTTTGTTTTGTAATTGCTAAACTTCAGCATTCTTGGAGATGAAGTTTGTTTAGTATCTGCTGAACTTCAGCATTTTAGGAGCTGAAATTTGTTTAGTATTTGTTGAACTTCAGCTCTTAGAGGATGCACTTTAGTTCAATAATTGCTGAACTTCAACAATTTTGGCTGAAGTTTTTGTTTTGTAATTGCTGAACTTCAGCATTCTAAGAGCTGAAGTTTGTTTAGTATCTGCTGAACTTCAGCATTTTAGGAGCTGAAGTTTGTTTAGTATTTGCTGAACTTCAGCTCCTAGAGGATGCACTTCAGTGCTTGGGTCCTTTTGGGTAATATTCCAAACAGTCAACTTGAACTTCCCGTCGTCCATCCTCATACCATGAAGGAAGGTATCAGTGGGTTCATCAAAACTTTGCCATAATGGCTTCCCTGACAAATCATCAATTAAACCAAGTTTCCTGAATGATTCAAGAGCTTCGCTTTATGTGAAGAAGATGCACTTGTGCCTACTTGTGTTCAGAAATATGATTTCCTTGAAGTTGTTTAATATCACCCGAAGAAGAAGAAGAAGGAGGAGGAGAAGAAGAAAACGAAGGAGGAGAAAGAGGCCTTAAATTGTTTTAAAAATGGGTACAAGTTAAAACCTTTTTAAAAAGTGGGTATAAGTTAAATGGGGGCGACCAAATAGGGCGCCACGTGCAATTTTTACACATCAATCTCTTAAAACTTCTCAAGATCAAGCTTTGGTTCCTCTAAGTAAAGATTCAATTTTGACTTTCCATCGCTAGGGGTAGTATACTTTTTATATTTTAAATAAAAAAAATTATTAGGCCACTGGCCGGTCCAGCCCAGTCTCAGTCAAGCCTTGCGGGCCACGGGCTTACTCGGGCCGGGCTTAAAAGCCTCATTTTTAAATGGGTTCCAAAAATTCTAACACAACCCTGCTAAATCACGTGCTGGGCTGGCCCAACGGGCCAAGCCCATATTGACAGCTCTAAAGATCAAAGTTTTACACAATTTATTTTTAAAATTTTAACCCCTAATTTAAGCTTGTAGATATATACAATAATTTACTCCTAAGTAATCAATATTTCAATTTTTATTTCACTTATTTGGAAAAAGAAAAGAGAAAGTACGTTCAGTTACTTCAATGAAAAAGGGAAGAATTAATATTCTAGGTTGCTAAAAGTAGGAGATTAGGCAAATCATAGCATGGCCATTAATGTTGGCTATCGGAATTTATAGTAGAGTAAAAACTGATTGACAAAGTCAAGTTTTGATTATTTGAAAAGGATTGGTGGTGACGAGTTCATCAATCATTCGAGGAGATTTGTTTTTTTGTACTATTTAATGGGTTAAAATTTAAAAAAATTCAAAAGATTATTTGATTTAATTTACTGGATTCGAAATTAACTTTCTGTACTTATTTAGTTTCTTTAACACATGTAGAGTTTGAGTTAGTAACTCGGATGAACCCATAACTTGTATGCTAGGGTCCGCCTAGAGGCAAATTTAAGATTTAAATTTATGGATTCAGAGAATTAATATGGGTTCAGAATTAATGATTATATCCATTTTAACTAGTTTTTCATGTCTAAACCTAGTCCTAACACATTAGATCCGCTCCAGATTACAAATATTATATTAGTTATATGACATTTTTCATGAGATAGTAAAGAATAACACAAAAATAAGTAAAAAAGATCATAAATTAGCATTCGTACGTCACATTCATGGAAGACTCGCGTTGAATAAATATACTGCTTTGTTTGGTAAAAGTTGATCTTTTTATTACAGGTCAACTTTTGATACTTTACAGTAATTTATCTTTTCTTATTCTACCATCAAAAGTTTCAATTTTTATCTGAAGGAATTTGAGGAATCTCTATTTTATTTGATTATTAAAGTATCACGTAATATTACTAATTGCTACCTATAATGTTAGTTACAATTAACTAAGGTCACCTTGGCCGCTTATAAAAGGAGACAATCTCTTGCATATCGATCATCCTAACTTCTTTGCAAGATATCTTAATTTTCTGCTTCGTCTTTGTTTACCCGAAAAATGGATAGAGTTTAATTTATACGTAATTCTAAGGATACGTGGTATAACTTGGTACAGATTAGAAAAATAAGTAAAGATATATCAAATATTAACTATAAAAAGAATGAATACAAACCCAAATTGAATAGAGAGTGATTGATAAGAGAACATGATGAATCAATATCAAAACCCAAAAAGGATAATATTTGCTAGATGCTATGTAAATCTCAATAAATCAGAATATGTAAAGGAATCAATGAATGAATGCCCATGTCAATATGATAACCACTCTTGATATAGCGGGGGAATCCTACTTTGGATATAATTAAAAATACATAGTGGGGATCCCATGATAGATTAATTAATTAGCTTTTTCTTGATTCAAGCCGTGATTTCCGTCGAGATTCTCTCCCCAAATGCGGCTATAACGGCTTTTTGCTCCTTGACTCGGTCTCAATCTTGGCCGGTCTCGGTATTGGTCGGTCTCGGGGTCTTGAGCTCGATCTTGGCCGGTCTTGGTATTGGTCGGTCTCTGGGTCTCGAACTCGACAACCCAACTTCACATCACCGCTCGATATTATAATGACGAACCTCGGTCCATCATGCTCCAATCTTGATTAGTCACACGAAGGACAAACTCGGTTTTGACCGTATTCAGATAGTCTCCTCGTTTCTCGGAAAGAAGGTGGCGAGAAACGATATGATTTTTCAACCTCTGACTAGATGAATACTGACGTCTGCAACGGCCCCGATTGTGACGTATGTGACAAACGTCTCGTCGGTCCAGTTACCAAGGCATTAAATGTGCGTCAGTCGATGGTCGGTCACCGCCAATTTTGAACCGTCGCTGTGAAATCTATAAATAGCCCCCCTCTTCATTATTTCAAACTTCTACCTTCAAATCTTTTTCATTCCAATATACACAGTTCTTCGCCTTCTTCAAAGCTTCATATTTCCAGGTTTTGGAATTTCTTTGCTTGTTCTTCTCAAAACACCAAATACTTCAATCTCCCTTCTTCCGTTCCGCAGAAAGAGGCTAAAACATCTAAAACCGTTCCACAGAAAGAGAGCAAAACATCTAAAATCGTTCCGCAGAAAGAGGCTCCTTCCTCATCCCGGCCGGCCGGCGAGAAGACAGTGGTGGAGCCACGCCTTGAAGAACTTGTTCCTGGGCGATGCGTTATTGATTCCGACTTTAAGGTCGAGAAACCCTCATCGATTGCTCGATACCAAAAAGTCTTCTTGATCTAGTGAAAAAATATTGCAATTGGGAAAACAAAGAGATTGTGATACCGGCACCGGAGGAGGCGATCACTACCCACGTGGAAGGGTACCTCAGTGTTTACACTTATCCTTTCACGCTGGATCCCCTCGATTCAGTCATCGTCGATTTTTGCAAGAAATACCAGGTGACCCTCGGTCAAATTCACCCTTCTTTCTAGAGGATTGTGATACTGCTTCGTTTGTGAGCAAAATCGAAGGGCTTCCCTTCACCCTCGACCACCTCGTAAGGTTATATAGCCCTCGACTTTACCGAGGTGGGCTGATAAAGCTTCAAAGCCGGGCCACCAAGGCGTTCACCTCGAGTATAGATGAAGACAGAGATCGGGGTTGGATGGGCCGGTTTGTTCGGGTGAAGACCTCGGACCTGATTCCGGCTGAGAGTATGCCATTTCCCGAGAAATGGAATACGAAACGTAATTATGATTCCGTTTTTAATTTTTGTTGTTTTTACTTCTTCATCTTTTCTCATCAGTGTTTTTCTTGACGCAGTCGTTGCTTGGATGCCGGGTGTGGTTCCCCACCTCAAGAACTGGGTCAGGAGCCTAGTTTCAACGTCAACATACGCCGAGCGCGCGTGGCGCGATTTGTCAAAGGGTTGGTTGGAGGCTCATACTCATGGTAAGCCTTCTTCTTGGCTTATCGATTCGCCTATCGTTCAAGGAAATATAGTAGCTATCTTCTTAGAGAACCATTATATCAGATTTCAGTTGCAACAACTATTTTTAAGAGACTTCGCAGTTTGATTTTGATACTCAATATCTTTAGTAGGACTGCTCGAAATTAAACTCAGAGAACACAGAGCACTTAAAGAAGAAAATGAAGATGAGTGGACCATGAAAATTTTTGAAGAAAAAGGAAAACACATAGAAAACCAGGTAGTAACTTTGCAGGTGGCAGCTTAGAAGATAAAAATAGTATAGAATTTGATATGTAACCAGCTGAACTAACCTAATATCATAGTAGCAAAAACTGACCGTAGCAGCATCTGAAAAACAACAGCAAAAGTAGCTTCACCTACATCCAGAATTATAGTAAAGGTGTCTGTAATAACATCCAAGAAGAAGCAGCAAAAGTGGCTTCAACTGCATCCAGCAACAGCAGAAAAGTAGCTCCAAAGCATCCCAAAACAGTAGCAAAACACCGTTCACTGGTGACTAAACCAAAAAATAACACAGTCAGTCGAACTTTTTAGATTATTTCACTATTGCAAGCTTGCTCTTTGATTATCCAAAAGTCAAAGACTGACCTTGTTTGTTGTAAAATCTTTTCAGGCATATTTATTACATATAAGCATGTGATATTTGTACACCTTAGAGTAGTTATTTTGGTCTGAGTCTTAGTAGTTTTAAGTAGCACACAAAAAGAAATCAGAGGTTGAAAGTAGTCATCACGGAGGCACGTTGATAATCATATTTTATATAATGTAAAAGATAGCATATAAAGCAATTATACCCGATTTATACCTCCCATTTATGATTACTCATAAATCTGCCTTGTGGATTTCATGCTCTACAGTCCAATTGGAACAAAGCAATCTATCAAGAACTTAATATGGCAAGATCAATCTATCACTTGTATACGAACATCTAAATGATTCACGTACTTAAACTACAGCCCAAGAAAGTTATAGCAAAAATTATTAGGTGAAGAGCGATAAGATAGCATGGTCATTAGTTGATCTGCTCGCTAATGACCAACTTACCCAAGGTTATATTTACCATGCTAGAAAGATCAAGCATTTGTTTGCTTAATTTATATACCATTTACTCTAGAACAAATAATCAAGCAACACTGGAAGATAAAATCCTTCTTCTCACAACAGCAATGTCATTGCAAAATTAGGAGGTATGAAGAGAACCAAGAAAAAGCACTAAAAGAAAAAATAAATGCATAAAGGAAGTATGAAGAGAATCCAAGTGGTATGGAGAAAAATTTGAAAATAAACAGAGGAAGAGAACTGAAGAAGATGAAGCAAAGAACATTTTTACGCGCTGTGAAGCTATACCCAAAATTTGTCTTCTTAATTAGGCTTAACACCCATATCAGTGTAGCGAGAAGCCTTTAATCTCAATAAATAAAATTGCGTGTGGGCTGTAACTTATTGAAAGAGCAGAAAAGGGGAGAGAAAGAAGAATAAAATTAAAGTTGAAGATGAAGGGATTATTTCTATATCAGATGCATGACCTTTCGTTTGCTCACGATTATTAATCAAAATTCAGCAAGATTAGAGGCTTATAAATGAAGTTTCACCATCAAATTTAACACACACCAGCAATTGGATAGAAAATTTAAGAAATATAAAGAGAGCCCAAAAGAAGCCTCTGAAAGGAAAAAGATGAAGAAAAGAGAAGAAGATATAGGAAAAAAATTAAAAGCGGAACAAACCTGTATCTAGAACTCCCAGCAACACCCTTGAGATCAAGAACATGGACTTTTGACAGAGCCTGTGAAAATTGGAGGGAGGGAAAGAAAATAGGGATTTCTCCCTTAGAGACAGTTGGAGCGATGTGGAATATACACGTAGAGTATAAGCAAACAATTAAAAGACATAGTAGAGCAATTGGTAAGTGATGCGAAAAGACTAAAATGCCCTCATCTTTACATTAAATGACACTTAAGCAGACATGTCGAAAAACTTGCTCTTCTATATATTACTAGTTACGATTAGCCCGGGCTGTGCCGGGCCCAACAACTATAGTCAAATGTAAAACTTTTATGTGGCGTTTAGTTTTATGTCACTCATTGAATTTATGCCATTTTAAAAAGAATTTAATTGATACCCATTTTTTAGATAATTTGAGATACATATACTTTTCTCTTCTTCTCTATGATGTTTTCTTCTTCTTGGTGGTTAGAGTTTCTTCTTCTTCGTAATTGCAAAATAGGTATGTTAAATTTGTTGTTGTTTCGACAAATTGATGATTGAGATTTGTTCTTTATAATATTTGAAAGTTATGTTTCAAATTTGAGCTTATTTGGAGTAGATCTGGGCATTGAATAGATTTGGTCTTTCTTTTTTTCTTAAACTTTGTGCGCAGTTAAATAGATACATAAATTAAAACGGAGGGAGTAATTTTTATTCCCTCTGTCTCGTTTTATGTAACACATTTTTTATTTAGTAGTATGTTTTAAAAAGAATGATATCTTTTTATATTTAAGAATAATTTAATTTTTTTTTTTTTTTACTCTTAATAAAATAATTTCAGGCCATTGAAATTTTTATAACATATTTTAGATAACAAGTTTTAAATTTTTTAATTTCTTTCTTAAATAATATGTACAATCAAACATCATCATATAAATTGGAACGAAGGATTAACATATTTATAAGGTGATATAAACAAAGTTAAAATTTTTGTTATTTGTGAATACGAAGAATAAATTTACCTCGTTTGTACTTGCACATGCTATTTTACTATTTATAATATCGTGTTTTACTTGTTAAGGATTTATTAATTAAAGTTAATTTTTTGTATATTTATTCACAATATAAGTAAGGTAAAGAGTAGTATGTACCTAAGAAAATTACTGGGAAGTGATTTAAATGAAAGTAACTCATGTGTCTGGTCCATTTGCGGGAACAATGATTTTGGTCAATCCTTCTTGCAAAATTAGGATGATAACATCACTTGTGGTTTAAATTGCAAAGACAAATATTTTGCTTTTCCCTTTTTATTCTATAATTTTATGTTACAAAGTTTAACATTTTTTAATTAATATCTAATGGCGTTGAATAATGACTTTTTCTTTTGTGATTAAAGTTGGCTGAAAAACGGTTCAGCTATTATACTCTTCGGAAGATTTTACTCATATTCGATCATTTCTCATGGCAAATCACGTACCATAGTTACTAATTTTTAAAATTAAAGTACGGCAAAGTGAAGATATGATAGATTTTTTTTAAATATATGACTATTCTTCTTCTTTTTATTGTATTTTCAAGTTTTTGATTGATTTTTGCAACTGCTTGAAATTTCTCACTTGGAATATTAGTTACCAGCTGCTGAAGTTGTATTAATTTTTGATAATTAGAAATTAATCTTTTTGCCTCTATTACACAAATTTGCACATAATTTATATAACGTCATATTTTAGGTGATTGTATTTATGAATCTCAAATAATTCTTTTCACTCTAAGTACCGGTGATAAAAAGAATAATATGTTGTATAACATTACAAAATAAGATTTTGTAAACTCAGTAATGAATTACTTATTATCACCAAACATAAATACTAAATGTACAGAATATGGTGCCAGTAAAAGTGAGATACCCATTTTGAGGTTTTGTTTTTTTGACCGCTCATCTTTCTATAGCTCTTCTCAATTTTGAGGATTGATGTGCAGTAAATGTGATGGTTTCAACATGTTACTATGTTAGCAATAATTTTCTTTTAAAAATAATGTGTTCTAAAAAAGTTTTTGGGTTACTTTTCTCCTTTTTTTAACCACAAAAAAAGATGATCGCTATATATTTTTAAATTGTTGAACTTTGTATGTTTATTATAATATCAAGCAAAATACTTTTATATTTTGTTCTACATTAAATTCGGTAAATACTTTCTGCATTTTTGTTTATTTACATTACTATGTAAAGTTGGTTAGTTATAGTTTATTACCTTTTTATTTTCTTTTTCTGCCGTATTATTCTATTAACAATTAAAAACTTGTTAGCAAACATTGCATATTGTTTTTGTACTTGTAAACAAAATTTTCGGAAGCTGTCACAAACTTGAATTCCTAGGGTCATCATCATTACTATTTATTACTATAATGTGCTGTAATAGGTAGTCTAGTGCATGTGGCTATTATAATAGAAAGCCCTGCAAATTCACATTTGGGAAATAGAGTGAGAATGAGAAGAAAATTCAAACGGGCACCACCTATTAGAAAAGCTATACATGCACCTATTAGAAAATCAAGTGGACACTCGCGTCAGTACGCTAGGCAAGCATGTTGATGACACTGACTCCTGAAGGAGCTAAACTGCCGCTTCTATAATAAGAGAATATATACTATACTGATAGTTATATAATTAAGTAAAATTCATAGATTGGTACATTTACCACCGATTTTTCTCACAAAAATATCCTTCTTGTGCAATGTTTCTTTCCTCAGTATGTAGCACAACACATTCAAACACCACTTTTCATCATTAACTCGGCCTACGAATATGACTGAGTATGTAACTGGAATTTAAGCAAATAACTCAACAACAGAGATGATCTTAGTGGGTCCTAACAGAATAAGCATATAGCCTAAACATGATTTCTAACATGACTCACAGCTCAATTTCTCTAACACGTATAAATTTCATGAATAGAAACAAGATTAGGTAACTACACAGTATCACACAATAAACCGAGTCATAATTCACACGGTGCATGCCCATACGTCCGTCACCTAGCATGTGAGTCACCTCAACACCAACACACATAACACGTATGTTCAGGTATTCATACCCTCAGCATCAAGTTTAGAAGTGTTACTTATATCGAACAAGTCGAATCCAATACTGAGCAAGTCCAGCAATACTCTAGAAACACCATCCCGCGTGTACCAACCTCCGAATGGCTCAAAACTAGCCAAAAGTAATTCAAGAACATTAAATAATGCCAAATGAAACAAACCCAATCGATAAAGGTCGAATCTTTAATCAAAATCCTAAAGTCAACTAAAAAGTCAACAAAAGTCAACACTGGGCCCACCTTGGATTCCAAATCCAAGCTTATCCGAGCGAAGCCCGAACAATTACAAGCTCACACGAACGAAAACCGACTCAATCAGAGTCTGATAGCTCAACCAATTCACCAAAAAATCGCTCTTGGGTGTTCATAACCCAAGAGTCCAACCCACACTAGTTGGGTCCCATATTTTTCGAAATACTTCTCTAAAATTCGCCAAATTCGAGTATGTTGTTCTCCTAATATAGGAGAATAAAACCCCAAAAGAAATCGAGAAATAAACTCCTCTAACTCATTTTTAATTTTTTTAAATTTAGGACATAACCTTAGGTCTTGATTTAAAGAATTAATGGATTTTCAATTAAAATCATGGATTAAAGCTTAAACCAAGGGAATGAATCAAAGAAAAATACTTAGGTTATGATTTAGACCGTACACCATGGAAGAAACTTGAAGAACATCCTTGAATTCTCTCAATCCCAAACTTTCAAGAAGAGAAAAACTCCAACAATATTAATAGCCAAAAATGCCTAGTTGTTCTACTTCGTTTCTTGTCCCAAATGATCTCCAAAACTTGATTTTGATGTCTCCAATGGATTCTCGTGAAATTTCAGTCAAGTTAGGCTTTTGAATCACTCCATTTGATCTCTTATAATGAAGGAGATATGTTTGTTTCAATATTTGGAAATAGTGGAGACTTTAAAATACGAATTCAGTGGTAATTTCGTAATTAATATGAAATAACTTGCAACCCTATTCTTAGCAAAATGACCATAAATTTCTCATACGATGTCGAAACTTGATGATTTCAGTTGCTGTCATTCCAAAATTACGATACGGATATAATGATTTAGTCGAAACACGAATCAAAGGTCGTTTGCTCAATATGGTAACCTTTATACTAAAATCGACGTCGAAACCGAAAACAATCACCATACAATCCAAACTTATCCAAAACTCATCAGAATTTATCCAAACTTTGTGAAAATGTCCAAGATCATCATACAACTTATTAGAATAATTAAAACCCGATTTCGAGTCCGTTTACCTAAAAGTCAAATGTTGGTCAACTCTTTCAACTTAAAGTTTCTAAAACGAGAATTATTCTTCCAAATCAATTCCAAACCGCTCGAAAACCGAAACCAATCATACACGCAAGTCATAATACATAATATGAAGCTACTCAAAGTCTCAAACCACCGAATGGAACGCTAAAGCTCAAAATAACCGATCGGGTCGTTACATCCTCCCCCACTTAAATATACGTTCGTCCTCGAACGTGCCAAGAGTCGTTCCAAAGAACACATAACCATGGGTGATCCCATGTCACCCCAATTCATATAAGCCCGACAACACCACCTAACAAAGGATCCTTACTTCAACTTTGTCCATAAACTTTAAAGCCCAAATTTCCAACATCCGAAACTCATTTTATGACCCGATTCCCGAAACTCATTATATGACCCGATTCTTGCATCTATGCACTATATAACTCTGAACAAACTGTATCAGTCCATAACCATATCTCAAGACATAATCATATGATATCCCATATAACTCAAATATTCATAGCAATAACTTCCAACCGCAATAGTTGCTCGATAACCAACCCGGCACCGCTAACAAACCTCATATCAACTAAAATCTTATTTTGAACCTTCGTATACTTCCAATGATGAAAGAAACATACAGAAACTCATAACCACCCATCTAACAAGTCGTGGAGATTTCTTGCCCGATAAGAACCATAGCCAAAAGCTAAGCCGACTAGTGACACAATTCTTGCAAACATACCTTAATCAAATCCGATGGCACTCATTTCAGACCCAATAAACTCACCTCATCCAATACAAGCTACTCGAACGACCTATAACATAAATCCTACTTAGAGCCACATACCATGCAATCCGTGCACCAACGAACAATAACTCAAATATACCAAATGATGGAAAGAGAATGAAAATGAAGAAACCATTCCACCAGCTCAACAGATACCACCACGAAGTGCAATGCTATCAATCCACCACACAAGGGTAAACAGAACACACAAAATAAGCACAAAGGATCATATCCTAATATAACGCCACTACGATGCATGACCCAATCTAAACACCGGTCCATATGAAATACCTCAAGCCACAATGCTCAAAATCAACAATCACACGCAATTCAACATCAAGTACAGGAAGTGCATGACCATAACCATGGAAAAGCAAATAAAAAAAATATACCACAACTCGAAAAGACTATAACCAAGGCGTAATCAACCATTGAACACCCCAATAACCATTTCGCTCGAATTCTGCTACAAGGCCCAAATAAAATCGTATCGGGTGTGCATATAACCAACAAATCACAACCCCTCATAACATAGAAAAGTAACACATAGAACATATTAGAACACGAACAAGCTCAACTCTAACCGAATGACACACCTTTCAGCAATAACGGTGATGAGTCAACAAATCCGATCCGGTGTAGAATACACATCCTTATTGATCCTACCAATGAGCCCCCAAATCAACTCCGGTCATCCCCAAATGGATAAATGGCCCTCCAAAAGTCCATAATGACCTAACCATAGAACGCACTACTATCTAGGTAACTTTGGCCACATCTTCACAATCCGCAAACCCGAAACAATCTGCTTTTGAGAACTTTCAGTCTCCTAATCCATAGAACACATGAATCACCATAGACGATCCCAACTCCACCACTTGAATGACTAACACATCTCTCATACGTAATCATCCCCACGACAAATACTTCTATAATTCTTTCATGCCACATAGCAAAATCTGAACATCAGCAGTCGATCAACCAGGCGAGTACCGCAATACCAATAAAGCATCCATAAGTCAAAACATAGTGCGCCTTCTGAAATGCGCATCTTTCTCAAGTAATACCAAGTAGTAATATCATTTATCTAATCATTTGAAACCGTCCATGTTGTCTAAGAATTCATGACCTTTCCTTAAAAACTGAACCGTGACCTTGCACATGCAAATCTCAATCCCACACAACACACCACATCTATCATGCCATTATATGAAAAGTACGAGATCTCATAATCCACTCTGAGTCACCAGCAGAATACATACCCGATCAGTCAGAAACCTTCCATTTGATTCCATCCAGGAGAAAATCACAATACACAACATGCTCCTCATGCCGGGTAGGAAATATCCATCTCAAATCGTGGTAAAAACCATCGAGAACTCTTTGAAACCCATTTACACAAAACCAAGCCATCGGAACTGAATCTCTCTAACTCAACCAAGACACACAGGTCACCAAACCTAAGTGTATTGCCACGAAATACCTATAGAAACTCACCACATCATAAGTACCCAAAGAACCGATCATATCCATTACCGTGCTGATCCAAGCTACTACCAAGCTATCCTATTTCTCCGAGGTCCTTCAGAATTACCCTCAAGTTGACACTTCTCCTTTTCATAACACCACGATCCTTACCCAAAGATCACCACAAGAGATCGTAGCATAAAACCACACCGCCCTAAGGCCCATAAGCCGTTGTATTCCCTCTTAAGCACCCCAAAAGTACCATACCCACTCTGAAGAGACCTTCTGTGAATCTAAAGTCGTTTCCTTCACCTTCCTGATACTGAAATTTAGAATCCATAATGATATAGATATACCGTGAGTCCCAATACCATCTAATGTAAATATCAGATTCTAGCCATATACAAATTCAAAATATTCTCAATTGCTACATATAAATCTTGAATCCATTAGAATCTTCTCGAGAATGAACCACTCTGCTCAAATCTTAATTGCACCGCCCAAACGTGCCGAACGACCTGTGCCTCATTAGCACGACAACACCCAAAGTAGTAACCCCGTCTTAACGTAACCGAGCAAATTCCTACTCCATGCACACCAAGGGCGTATCTATGTTAGAACATGTGGGGCACATGCACCCACCCACTTGCCAAGTAAAAGCAAATTTTATGTACAAATTTTTAATGGTTTACCATATAGAGTAGATGACACCTATGCTCAAATTTTGGCATTGGTGCCTCCGATCGAGACCCAATGGACACATTAATATAATACTACATATTTAGTTTGTACTTTGTAGCTCTTTTTTTGGTTTAGTTCTATTTTTTTTCCTTCTTATCATTCTTTCCTTTTTCATCTCCTTCTCCAAGTCTTAACGGTAAACAACAACTTAAGGAGTCAGAGACTAAACTACTTATTACTTCCATTGAGATTTATCTTATCTTGAACCACTATAAATTGGTTTTATTATAAATAATTTATGTGATAATAAGTTCTAAGTACATGATGAGATTTGTTTAAATATTTTTATCCCAAATTATTTCTTAAACATATTTGAATTTCAATCAAATTATTGATATTCTTTTTCAAAATTTTAGGATAAAATATACTTTTCTTTTTTTGGATAAGCAAGTCACATATAAAGAACTCGCCTTATGTTCTAAGAGCTTTTTGATATTTTCATTCATCTTTTAGATATAAAATTTGCAAAGTTTCAATTTTTACAGTATTAAATTTTCATTAGTATTTTACTTTCCCTTTTTATTTTGAATTTTATGGTAATTAAGATAAACGTTATGCATTAATTGTCAAATTATAATTGATAATATTAATGACAAACATAGATTTAGATTAGCAAGATTATAATTTATCTTATTGAATAATGTGAAAAATTATTAATATGTCATAAAACACTCAAAACATATACATCACTTGATATTATGACAAGTATCGTGGTGCACCCATGGTCTTAAAATTCTGGATCAGCCTCTGGCATTCACTACATCCTTCACGAATAACAACTCAATCATTCCATGATTACTATATACCCATAAAGTGTAATACACTATGCATCCATAAATTTCCTTGTTTAAGTCATCCTCAAAATCAGCCTCTGCAAGTCATAACCGATCCACGAGTATGCCTTAGACCGAAACCAATACAACACGTAACCATGCAATAAAATCGTCGATAGCAGACTCTCCCACTTGGCTCGAAGCAATAGATCAAAACACTCGATAACTCACAATGACCATGCTCTATTACTGCCATAATACCATAGTGAGATTCAACAAAATCCTTCCTAAACTTATGTAACACAAACCATATAATACCTCAAATCATCTGCTAAGCTCGCAATCATTCTCGTGACGGTCATGTCAACTTTCTCAACCAATCCAAACACAAATCGCAATACCTATACCCACTGGTAGAAAAGAAAGCCTCCACACAACATCATAAGGATCACACATCCGTAGATTACCCCAAAGGTGATAACCAACCTGCTTAGCCTCAAACTGACATCTCTCTATACCCTTTCACAGCCACAACTACTACTCAATCACTTATTCTTCTTGAGTCTGAACTTATCAACAAGACATAAAAATCTACTTCATTCCTCAAATGAAATAACACGAAAGAATCTCTCAAAAACCTTCAGAACTCAATACTGTATGGCACATCCACAGAAACTGATCATCCAATAGTCCTTTTCACATCTCAAGAAAACTCTTACTGTCACATTCAAATCATCTGAACACATCCTGCAGTCACATCCTACTCATAATATAGCCATCCAATCACTCACCGAGCCACTCGTCCCACTCATAGGGACATCACTATACATAGAAGTCCAAAAGCACATGCTCACACAACTGAAACTACCGAGCCTAAGCTGCGGTCCAAACCAGGCCTCAAGCCCTCCAGACTGGCCCATCACCAAAACATAGAAAACGCATCTCGTACCTCATCCAAAGAATCCGCAAGCCATCGATGTACATCTGATACCGAGCACTCACATGCGCATACGAGTGAGTGGAAGGAATTCAAAGAGATATGCTTCAAGCTGAATCAATGCCGCACGATAAGGAAAGAAAGATGGGAAGTTTATCCTAAATTCCCTGTAGCTTCTCGAAGATAGGTATGGACGACATCATACCTATACGCAAGACTCTATTAGATACTTACTCATGACTCGTAGAACCTATGAACCTAGAGCTCTGATACCAACTTGTCACGATCCAAAATTCAACTAGTCGTGATGGCACCTAACCCAACCCGCTAGGTAAGCTAATTAACAGTAAACCACAATATAATGACAATGATAAGAGTAAAAAATGAAATAACTGAATTTTATATAATTCCCCAAGAACTGGTAGTACAAATCATGAGCTTCTAAGACTTAGAGTTTACAAAGCTGGTATGAAATAAATACATCATCTGTTCGAAACTTACATAAAGCTATTTATAAATCTAAAGCTACCAAGAATAAAAGACAACTATAACCAAAACGCAGGTACATCTTCAATGCCAACTCCCGCCACTCGCAGCAGCATCAACTCTAAAATTTGCACACAAGGTGTAGAAGTGTAGTATGAGTACAACCGACCACATACACTTAATAAGTAACAAACCTAACCTTAGATTGAAAGCAGTGACGAGCTTGGACAACATTCAGAGTCCAACACCAATAGTCAAGAACAACTTGTAATAATATAATAAAAGTTGCTCAAGTAATAACTCAAAGATATGATGCTCAGTTCGTTCACAACTACGGAAAAATAGGCATTCTTTTCAGGTATAATAGTAAAACCCAAATCTTTCATCGAAATCACCAAAATATGAGTAAATCAGAAAACTATGATTTTTCCCAAAAATGTTTAACAACAGATAAGATATTTCATTCTAAGATAGCATGAGGAAAGTACATCTCTATGCCTACATGTCAATGTTCATGTGAAGTCATGAATCTCACAAAATCGTGTAGAATGAGAAAATGCATCTCTATGGATGTATGTCAAGTATGCATTTCAAATACAATACATCACAGTGATGAACTCATGTACTCATACTCTTAGAGTACTCAATTTCACTGTCTCTCACTCCCACTCATCACACTTAATCACTCAGCACTGTACGGTACCTGCGCTCACTGCTAATATGCCAGACTCCGGAGGAGCGGATCCTACCCGAGCGCTAATATAAGCCAACATAGCCTGTTATGGCGTGCAACCCGATTCCATCATGAATCAATTAAAACTGCTGCCGCGTGCAGCCCGATCCCATCAATAATAATAAAGCCTATAAGGCCTGCTACAACGTGCTGTTCGATCCATATAATAATAATAATATATATAAAGCTAATATGGCCTACTCCAAATTGTAGCCAGCTCCACAATATCTCTCACAACATGGCTCTCAGGCCCCAACCCAGTCATCAATATCTCCAGCCTCGCGGGCTCACAAATCTCATTCCAATCAACATAAACAATGATAACATAATGTGACAACAAAGGATAATAGAGACTGAGATATGATATGCGAATAAATAAATATGACTGAGTATGTAACTGCAATTTAAGAAAATAACTCAACAATAGAGATGACCTCAGTGAGTCCCAACAGAATAAGCATATAGCCTAAACATGATTTCTAACATGATTCACAACTCAATTTCTCTAACACATAAAAATTTCTTTGATAGAAACAAGATTAGGTAACTACACAGTATCACAGAATCAACCGAGTCATAATTCACACGGTGCACGCCCACACACCCATCACCTAGCATGTTCGTCACCTCAACAACAAACACATAACTCGTATGTTCAGGTATTCATACCCTCAGTACCAAGTTTAGACGTGTTACTTACCTCGAACAAGCCGAATCCAATACCGAGCAAGCCAAACAATACTCTAAACAAAAATGAACCCTGGTTTGGAGAATGTGGCCCTTTCTGGTATATGTGAGGATGGTGGTACAAAAGCAAAGGATGGAAAGTTATTAAAACCTCAGAGCAAATCTTCTATATTTCAAAGGTGGGGATTTGATTCTAAGAAAGGTAACTCAAAATACTCGGGAAGTTAACACCGAGAAGTTGGAACCAACATGGGATGGACCTTACTGGGTATTAGCTATAACCGATAAAGGTTCATATGAATTGGAAAATTAAGATGGAGTTAAATTGCCAAGCAATAGGAACACAACTCACCTCAAAAGGTATTATTGCTAATGATCCTTGCTGGTACTGAAAGTATGTGATACACTCTTTTTTCCTTCGTCCAGTTTTTGTCCCAACTGGGTTTTTCTGGCAAGAATTTAATGAGGCAAAAATATAAAGCATACTACGAAGATAGGGTCATCGGCAAAAGCAAGACTTTCAGTATTCAAATTCTCATACTTAGCATTTGAACACTAGGGGGAACTATTATATAACAAGGTACTAAAAGTGTTACGAAGACCGGGGATTATTAGAACCGGGATCAATGTCTTATCAGGACCGTGGAATGCATGATCGGCCCCGTAGAAATAAGTTGTAAAAGTTAGACACATGAATTGGCAGCTTTATTTACATAAGAAAAATAATGTTTATATAAATGTACTTTTAAAGATAGAGGGAATAAATCAAGTCCTTTTGTTCTTATATTATTTCTTGTCCGAATAATAAGTTAATTTATTTTTACGTTTAAAAGTTAGTTAAAACTTTAAATGCTTGTACTGGAATGAACAAGAGGCGTCCTCTTCAAGAGAATCATAAACATAAGGGCCCTCTCTTATGAAACCCTCATAGTAAAAGGATAGATTCCGGATGTGTTAATGCCCAGAATCAAAAGCTATCGGATGTGAAAAGAATTCTCGAAGATTTTTCAATTAAATGAAAAAAAAATATTTTTACGCAACATGTAAGCAAAGAATTTCTTCATGAATCAAAATGCCGAACTTAATATAGAAGTTTGGACATAGTTACCAAAATAAGTAAAAACATATACATAAATTATCTTTGCTGCCATAACCCGAATGGAGGGAACAATCTTCGTTTCCTTTTCCATGAGAAGGTTGTTTCGTTTCTGGTTCGAGGCCTTCATCCTTTTCATCTTTCTCTTTGGATCCCATATACTTGGAGTTAGTATTCAAATAATCATAAGCATTGGACTGAGCAGGGAGGTTCTTGAGAGCAGTTGTCTCCAGCTCACAAGCTTTGGCAATGCATTCATCAATGTTTGCAATGCCTTCTTTGGCCTCCTCCAAAGTTTTCCTCTTCGTATGGTATATGGTATAGGGTTTCTCGAAGAGGATAGAATCTTCCTGGTCTTGGAGTTTATCTCAGAGTTGTTTTAGCAAATATACCACTAGGCAGGGTGCCTAATGGTTACTATATATAAAAATCAATCCAAAATCTGATCCAATGTTTACCACTTGTCAAAAAACAAAACTAAAAGGAGTAGCACTACAACTAACTACAATGAGTTTTCTATATATTACATGAAGTAAATGAATCTCCAATCTCCATAGGACAAGGCAAATGTGAATCTCCAATCTTCAACACAAACTTCAGTAGCTCTACTGAAATCCAAACAACATGTATATGACTATATGTTGAACATGATCCTTGAAATCGAAGACCTGAGATAACAGGATGAGAACCTCATCATAGCATATGAGCACAAAGGCCTAAATTTAATCCTAAATACACAAGTCCGGACTTCTTCATGCACTTCCAAAGGCTGTGGCCGGTGATAGCTTTGAATGAACTGAATTGTCTGCTTTGTACACCATATGTGTACACTGCCATGACTTCTCCAGGATGAGCCTATGATCATGCTAACCCCACTGGACAATAATATGTAAGCAATAAGTACTAAGATATCAACTATAATATGCATTGTGACAAACTTATACATTGGATCCTATCTGAAAGCTGCCAGAATACCCTTCAATTGCCTTCTTTTCATGTACATTCAATACACTGTCATGTCATCTCCAGATTGAGCATGAAACCATGCTAATACCACTGGATAACAACATGACAATGTACAGTCAAAGACGAGCAAAACAGGCAAAAACATCTGGAACTGCTTCATCAATCATGTGTCCTTCTCTTGGCAATCCTAACCCTAAGGCTAGGCACTTGAGCTTTGACCAATTTCAACAATCTTCTTCCTGCAGTTGGTAATTCATAGAATGTGTTAAATGTGGATGTACCTACAAAATAAAACACAAAGTTAGCTAAAACAATATGCCACTGCATTGCCCTCCTTTAGCACGTGTTGGAAGATCACATTAAAGTGGTCCTTCATCTTCTTAATCCTCTTCACTTCTGCCACAATGCACCAAGGAGGATCCTATTCTCCTTCTATGATCTTTTTCATCACCAACGAGTCAGTTTCAATTATAAGAGGGTCCAGCTCCTGTTCCACACAATCTATCAGTCCTTTAACTATGGCCATTGCCTCAGCTACAATGTTGGTTGTCTCATCTATAATCTGTTGCCTAGAATACACCAAATCTCCAACAATGTCCCTTATACAAAAACCAAATGATCTTGGCCCTGGATTTTCCCTTGAAGCTCTATTAGTGTTACACTTGTACCATCCCACATGTGGTACTTTCCAGGTTACTCTTCTAGTCACAAAAACATGCTTATATCCTTCAAAAAACTTGATCATGTTCGGTCACAAGAAAGGGATATGAGAAAGCCAAGGATACCTCACCTTTGCCAAGTAGTGAAGTGTCTTATTGACTTCATGAATCACTCTATTGCATGACACTGCTCTACCATTTCTAAATGCGTTCCTCCTCTTCCATAACTCCCAAATGACAATGGCTGGAACTGCCTGATATAAGGGCTTTAATTTTGGACTTTGAGTATTCCACCAAGCTCTAATTACTTGATGAACCTGTACCAGCTTTACATTAATCCCTGTTGCACCAA
Organism: Nicotiana otophora; assembly: GCA_000715115.1. NCBI lineage: Eukaryota > Viridiplantae > Streptophyta > Magnoliopsida > Solanales > Solanaceae > Nicotiana > Nicotiana otophora. The sequence continues at coordinate 196,623 of AWOL01S0013315.1, read as the reverse complement.
AGAACAACTTCCAAACCCTAGAGGCAGTAGTATTAGTTAAGAACACATGATCAAAAGACTCCTATTGTGGTTGTTGACAACATCAACACCTTGATACATGCAAGTAGACATTCCTTCTCCACAAATCATCAGTAGGCAATTTAAATCTCCATAGAAAGAAATATACCTTAAATGGCAAACCTCTAGTCCACATGTTTTTTAATTCTAGATTAGGGTTTGCCCTATGTCTTACTATTTGCCAAGCACTACTCACATAAAACTTATCTGAAGCAGTTGGCATCCACCATGGCTCATCCTAGTAATCGTCACTGCCATCAAAGTCTACACTGTGCCTAATATGATCAGCTATCTCCCCAATAAATGTTTTCTCTAACAGTTGCTCATTACACCCTTCACCTTGTCTCAAGTCTGCCACCTCTTGGATGTCTTCATTAATAGGAAAATCTGGAGGTACTACATGATACAATGACCCAATGTTGGTCCAATTTTCATGCCACACATTGGTAGAACCCCTTTGCATCTCCCACCATATTTCATGCTCCACATCCTTCCTTGCATTTAGTTACCTGTTACACCCCATATTTTCGTACGTAAAAGTACGCCATAAGTAAATTGATGAAAGCTTGAAAATAATACATTACATCCTGCATTTTTTGCACGTTAAAGTTTCGTCGTAAGTTAATCGACGTAAGTTCAGGAATGAGATTATTTTAAGATTATAAGCATTATGCTAATGGAAACAAGTGATGAGTAAATTCGTGAAGGTGAGAGGGTAAGCAAATCGAAGAAAATAATTTTTATCGAAGTTTGATATTTTGGAAAAAAATATGGCCCGAGCTAAAATACCCGGTATTTATGGACTAATACCATACAAGGTACCACATGACCATGATAGTAAAGTGTATAAGGTGTGTTAAAGTGAGTAGTATTTTAAGTAAGTTGAGATAATTCTTAATTATATGGGTAATTGGTCAATTATTGGATGATGGGATATTACCTAAATTATTGGATAAAGGTTAAAGTTCCCCAACGTGGCTGCCCACCCTTCAAACTAATGACTCTTAACTCAAATTGAAATGTGGAAAATTAATGTTATGTGGCTAAGCCACCGGATGAAGCGGGCCCACACCTATTCAAACACATTTCTTCATTACGTGTTGCAACATACTTAGAAATTGGGACCATTTTGCTTCATTTTGTCTTTCAGATTTCCAAGTGATCCAAATATAGTGCTCTTTCCATTACAAAGACACATTAGAATATATCAAAAGAACACATAACATCTTCCTACTACAATACCAAATTATACACGATAGATCACTTGGTAGGCATCTGGTTTGTGCTATTGTTGTGATTGAATTTGGACGTTCCCTATTTCGATCTCGCCATTACGTGTTTCATTGCGATTGGCATGTGTTAAAAGGATTTTCAAGAGAATTGGTTCAGGTATGTCAAGGCTATCCCTTCTTTCTTTTTGACATGATCCAAATGATACAAATGAAACGAGCAAAATACACAACTTTCATAAATGACTCTATTCATAAAATTGCTAGGGGTGTCTATATTTTTGATTCCCCATGTGTCTTATTATTCTATTATCTGTTCATGGGTCTCAGAAAATACGTAAATTGATAAAGTTTATTTCATGACTTTAATCAAAGGCATAATGGTCCTATTACGTTCCGAGAGATTTTATTGACGTGTTTCATATACATTTCATTCATTTATACATGTACATTGACCCATGATCAGATGGCGTTATATATGCGTATATATGTATATTATATGTATATGGGATATGAAAAAAGGTTAGGACGTTATATACACACCACCACCTGATATATGTTGATGATTTGCCCATAGTGGCCGAGATGATATGATGGGATGCCCTCAGAGGCTTGATGATGTTATGAACGCATATGCGTATATATTCCATAACGCATATACCTATGCATGGCATGGCATTTATATGCATATGCATGACATTATAAATATGAAATGATTTACAGAGTTATTCAGACATACATGTTGAGTCTTTTACTTCATGTTTCTCTCATGTCTATTATTTATCAATTTTCATTCTTTACATACTCGGTACATTATTTGTACTGACGTCCCTTTGCCGGGGCACGCTGCGTTTCATGCTCACAGGTCCCGATAGACCGGTCGAGAGCCCTCCAAGTAGACTATCAGCTCAGCGGAAGATGTTGGTGCGCTCCATTTGCTCCGGAGTTACTTGTTTGGTCAGTATGATTTAGACGTGTATTGTTTAGTATGGCGGAACTCTGTTCTGACCTTTATGAAAATTATGTATTCTTAGAGGCTTGTAGACAGATGACATGTACGTAAAAGATTGTATGGCCTTGTCCGCCTATGTTCAGGGTACGAGTGGTTATTTTGGTCTTATAGGCCCGTATGTCTTATGTATAAGTTGGTATTACATGTTGTATTCTATTTATCTCACGTCAGCCTTTTCGGATCATTTATCAATGATAGTACGATAAGAAAGATACATTATGTTGGTACTCGGTTGAGTAAGGTACCAGGTGCCCATCGCGGCCCATCGGTTTGGGTCGTGACAAAAGTGATATCAGAGCATTTCTGTCCTAGGGAGTCTACAAGTCGTGTCTAGTAGAGTTTTGTTTATGGGTGTGTTGTGCACCACACTTATAAGCAGGAGGCTACAGGGCATTTAGGACAGTCACTCTTTCTTCTTACTCTAGATCGTGTGGTAGAGCTCACTTGTAAGAACTCAATTTCCTAAACTCTATCTTATTCATAATACAACGATGCCTACATCCAGAAAGACAGCTGGCAAGAGATTGCATGTGGATGTGGAAGAGCAAGTCAGAGGAACTCGATTTTGCATGATGCTTATGATGAGCAAATATAAGGTCTTCAGCAGAACATGTGTGTACTAAGACGTGTAAGCCTCTCGATAAGGATCCCAAGGCAAAAATGTCTATCCACTCTTATGGTAAAAAGGAATAAGAGAATCGGAAGGTAGATACAAGTTTTAGCAAGTAAAAGGAGCAAGATGAGAAGGGTACGAGGTACCAGTTAATGAAGATTATCGGTATTTTCAACTCCGGCAGAAAAATATAAGCATTGTGAGTTACCTTCAACAATAACAGATGTATGTATAATTGGCCACACCCATCTCAGTTATACCTTATTGGGGGCTAACAGGTGTAGTTTAAGAAAAGGACGGGATATTAGGATTCGGCTGGGATTAGAGTAACCCAAAATGGTGAATGGATTGTTTGTGTTAGCTGACATTTTCGAAGGATATTACAAAGGTGCTAATAGATATCTTTGTGAGGCACCCAGATGGTGTACTCTAGAATATTACAATTTTATGTGAATACTAGCATGATCAAAATAATTCAGAAGATAGGCACTGAAATCCTGAAAGGGATAAATATTACCTTAGTATGGCTAGCGTCCCTAGTAGAGCGAGAACGTTAAGCAACCCGAAGAGCCAATGGATGGAGCAAGGAGAGCTAAAAGCAAAAGAATGTCTTGTTGGAGTTTTCAGAATAAAGTGATAGACATAAATGTTAGCGCGAAATAAGGAGAGAGTTAATGAAGCATTATGAGTAAGATATGAAACATGGATGACAACGGTAGATCAAAAAGATAACAGTATTACAGAGTCTATAGTCAAGTAAAGGAAAAGACGAGAGGTGATAGGCCTTGAGACAACAAAGGAGTATAGGCCATAAAGTCATATTCTCATTTCGAGAAGTAAGTTCGTGACTCCAACGCGACTACCAGAAGGAAAAGTTAAACCCCACAGTAATGGAAATCAGTATGAGCTGGGTAACAAGATAAACTAAACATGAATTAGGGACTAAGTGATTTGATAATGGTCGACATCATGAGAATTTTAGATTTTGTTTTGGCGATAATAGAATGGACAATAGAAGGAGATTCATGAGAAATTCAGAGAATGGTCATTCAGGAAGACGCTTCCCTAAAAGCAAGCAATGTGGGCAAAGTTAAGCATAAGGGACTGTATGTGCTAGTTATACTAAGTGTCACCCTCGCGAGTAAGGAACATTGTTCCCTTGGTACAGAAGGATTATCGCGAGGCGAGTAAGGATCATCGATGTTGTGAAAAGACGCCAAAGATGAAGAGGTAAAACATCTATACATAGATCATCGTAGCACTAAATCTTAGTACTCTCCTAAAGGGGGGAATATGGAGTGATGTGGCATTAAGTCAGAAATAAATGGTTCTAGTAACTATGGAATGATAAAGGAAGAATGCGATAAGAATGAGAAAAAGATAAGATTGCACTTATTCAAAGCCTATAGGTATGCTACGATTCCAGAACATTACGCAAGCATGACGTCAAGGAGAGGAAGTAAGGTTTCCGGCCCAGGATATTATTGATAGATAAGGAGCCAGAGCAAGACGTAAGTTAAGACAAAAGAAATAACCCAAGAAAGATTACGTGGACATTGATATGAAAATGGGCCAACGAGTAGTTGGTAGTTGATTCAGGAAGAGCCTAGTTATGGCTAGACATGAGGTTACAGACGAGTCAGCAGATCGTGCTAGATAAACATAATAAAACCCAATATGGTGAATTCAGCCTCGCAGTAATGTCATTGTAATACTTGAGAAATATTCAAATAGGAGTTGGGGTAGTTAAAGGTACCGAATGAGTGTTACTAAGATAAAAGAGAGTGCCACTGGGAAGACAATCAAAATATCAGCTCAGAAGTAACGCTACAAGTACAAGGGCATGGAGGTAAGTAACTACGGATAATTATAGGCGAGGAAGGACATCAAAAATTTCGTCGAGTATACGATGTAATAGGCTCACAGCTTTACAAGAGTCAGAGGGTCCTCCCTAAGTACTACAATGAAAGACTAGCTGAGAAAATAAGGAAGAAGGCTTCAATCTAAGCACAGTGACCTAAAGAGGAAATGGTCTTGTAAAAAAAACAGTCTCACTACAATATTGTATGCACTCCATAGGGAAGTGGCACCTACCGTGGCTAATGAATGGGAAGTAAAATCAAAAGTAATATTTGAGAACATATGAGTTGCACAAAAACTCTGGTATGCGTGGAAACTAAGATAAGCTAAGTAGGCACGCAACAAGGGGCAGAAATACCAAGAAAAATAATGGCTTACATTTAAAGAAAGCTGAGAATGGACGAAAAAGAATTATTCTATTAATGATCCAGAGTTAGTTACGTTATGAACGCACTTAAGATTTCGGAGTATTATCCATGCAGCATATGTTGGCAATCATATGGCCGTAGAAGATTTCGGTATAAGTTAAAAGAAAGAATTAAGCCGCAGATCGGGAGATAGCTTAAGACTACATAAAGGCTGATCCGAAGAAGGAGGAAACTAAAGAGTTACATCAACGAAGTAAATCAGAAATCTGATTATTGGACCAAGGAAATTATAGACCTCGTGATTGAGAACATTGCAGGATTACTCTTAGATATCAGAGGTACAAGAGATATAGCACAGTAGCCATATTCTATAATGGCTCTACGATAAAGCCAGTTAGAAGAAGTACCATCCTCATAAGAAATCAGTATGAAGCTCCTACCGGATTATGTATACATAAGCGGTGCAAATATTATAATAGAGCTTTAAATTGTGGATGTGAAATATACCTATGTGGAAGGAAGGTTATGAAAGAGACAGAAGAATGTGTGGCAATAAATTAAGATAAGTAAATTAAAGGTGGACAACGTACGAGATACTCAAATGCAGAAGGTTGTGAATAGTCCTTACTTCGGATAGAAGGCTAGAAGTGCGGGGATCAATATCCAGGAATGATACAGGCGTCGTAAGTGGCATATTTTCCAGCCTATGGCTTCTAGGTACAGAGAGGTCTAGTTAAAAGAGTAAAGAAGAGTTAGAGATGATGTGTTGTCTCGCTTGATGTTCCGAAATCACATAAGGAAATCTGTGGTGCAGCAAGTTGAAGGAAGGATGCGGGTAGTATAATTGAATATATGTAGGTCGCAAGCTAAAGTATGGTAAAGCGACAAGGTTTTAGGAAGACAAGAGTAAGGATAATAAAGGGCGAGTGAGAAGGTAATGAGAATTAATAAAGTCCTTAGGATTAAGACCATGAAAACAAGAGAGCTGATGGTTTCTCTAAATTATACAAAGTTCAGTATAGCCTGAATGAACTCAAACGAGTCTAAGACTAATAGCATTTAGAAGAGATGGAATGCTGCCCTGATAGGACAATGAGGGTGTAATTGTGATAGATAAAGGATGATGTTTGGGCCTTCGATTGAGTAATGATTTGAAGAGGATTTCATGAATTGTAAGGGATTAAAATACTCACATAAGTGAATCCGATTGGGATGCTATAAAATACGGTTATTGAAGTACAGTATTGCCGCTAAGTGAATCAGGAAAAACACTTCAAATATTCCTCGATGCACGTAAGCCCTAGTGGCAAGGTATTACATAAAAAGTTTCAAGTTATCAGTGGTATATTATAGATCAATATTGAGGTGAATCAACAATGGATAGACAAAAGTCACAAGATATGAAATGAGATTAGGCCATCATTCTTAAGATGAATAATAATGAGGAAGCATTAAAAGACTTGGCTTTATGCATATAGGATAAGCAACGAGAGTAACCTGGAGTTTGGTAGCAAACCTCAATAACGATAAATCGAAGTAAGAATTATGGTATAGTATGGCCTACTTAGATGAAGTAAAGATAATGACGCCCAGAGGGGCAACTTGACATAATTTTATATATGTTCACAAAGTGAAGCCTAGAGATTGGCTAAAAACTGGAGGAAAAAAGAAAGAAGAGTCGCATAGGCGCACATACAAGGAAAAGGTCATACATGCCATGGTGTGAGAAATAAGCCTAAAGGAGGGAATGCCCTAGCATTGGATTTATTCAAAGAACAATTGCCTAAATGGCAAGAAGAGTATTAAATGATAAGTATATCAGTCAACATTCGAGGACAAATGTTTCAAAGGGGGAAATGATGTTACACCCCATGTTTTCGTACGTAACATTACTCCATAAGTAAATTGATGAAAGCTCGAAAATAAGACAATACATCCCGCATTTTTCGTACGTTAAAATTTCGTCGTAAGTTAATCGACGTAAATTCGGGAATGAGATTATTTTAAGATTATAAGCATTATGCTAATGGAAATAAGTGATGAGTAAATTCTTGAAGGTTAGAGGGTAAGTAAATCGAAGAAAATGATTTTCGTCGAAGTTTGATATTTTGGAAAAAAATACGGTCCGAGATAAAATACCCGGTATTTATGGACTAATATCATACAAGGTACCACATGGCCATGATAGTAAGGTATATAAGGTGTGTTAAAGTGAGTAGTATTTTAAGTAAGTTGAGATAATTCTTAATTATGTGGGTAATTGGTTAATTATTGGGTAATGGGATATTACCTAAATTATTGGATAAAGGTTAAAATTCCCCAACGTGGCAGCCCACCCTTCAAACTAATGACTCTTAACTCAAATTGAAAGGTGGAAAATTAATGTTATGTGGCTAAGACACCAGATGAAGAGGGGCCACACCTATTCAAACACATTTATTCATTACATGTTGCAACATACTTAGAAATTGGGACCATTTTGCTTCATTTTGTCTTTCAGATTTTCAAGTGATCCAAATATAGTGCTCTTTCAATTACAAAGACACATTAGAATATATCAAAAGAACACATAACATCTTCCTACTACAATACCAAATTATACACGATGGAGCACTTGGTAGGCATCTGGTTTGTGCTATTGTTGTGATTGAATTTGGCCGTTCCCTATTTTGATATCGCCATTACGTGTTTCGTCACGATTGGAGTGTGTTAAAAGAATTGTCAAGAGAATCGATTCAGGTATGTCAAGGCTATCCCTTCTTTCTTTTTGGCATGATCCAAATGATACAAATGAAATGAGCAAAATACGCAACTTTCATAAATGACTCTATTCATAGAAATGCTAGGGGTGTCTATATTTTTGATTCCCCATGTGTCTTATTATTCTATCATCTGTTCATGGGTCTCAGAAAATACGTAAATTGATAAAGTTTATTTCATGACTTTAATCAAAGGCATAATGGTTCTATTACGTTCCGAGAGATTTTATTGACGTATTTCATATGTATTCCATTCATTTATATATGTACATCGACCCATGACCAGATGGCGTTATATATACATATATATGTATATTATATATATATGGGATATAGAAAAAGGTTACGGCGTTATATACGCACTACCACCTGATTAGCTGGTATACGTTGATGATTTGCCCACAGTGGCCGAGATGATATGATGGGATGTCCTCAGAGGCTTGATGATGTTATGAACGCATATACCTATGCATGGTATGACATTTATATGCATATGCATGACATTATAAATATGAAATTATTTACAGAGCTATTCAGACATACATGTTGAGTCTTTTACTCCATGTTTCTCTCATGTCTATTATTTATCGATTTTCATTCCTTACATACTCGGTACATTATTTGTACTGATGTCCCTTTGCTGGGGCATGCTGCGTTTCATGCCCGCAGGTCCCGATAGACAGGTCGAGAGCCCTCCAAGTGGGCTATCAGCTCAGCGGAAGATGTTGGTGCGCTCCATTTGCTCCGGAGTTGCTTGTTTGGTCTGTATGATTTAGACGTGTATTGTTTGGTATGGCGGGACTCTGTACCGACCTTTATAAAAATTATTTATTCTTAGAGTCTTGTAGACAGATGTCATGTACATAAAATATTATATGGCCTTGTCGGCCTATGTTCAGTGTACGAGTGGTTATTTTGGTCTTATAGGCCCGTATGTCTAATGTATAAGTTGATATTACATGTTGTATTCTACTTATCTCACGTCAGCCTTTCCGGACCCTCCTCTAAACTGCACCATTGTTGGTATCGCTTTCTTAAAATACTTATTCCATATAAAATTTGACCACAATGATTTGTGGTCCTAAATAGCCACTATAGCTTAGCAAATAGTTACTTAGATACATTCACCAAATACCTAAACCTTAATCCACTTTCTTCTTTGGGAAGACACAAGTTATACCATGAAGACCAATGCCTACTCCTGCCTTCTTCCTTTGTGCTTCAAAAGAACCTTGAAAAGAGCTTTTGTAGATATTCTAGTACATTGTTAGGTGGATCAAGAACTGACAACAAGTGTACTGGCATACTTTGTAACACACTAGTAATGAGTGTAGCCTTTCCTCCATATGATAACAATTTGCCTTTCCAAGAATGCAGTTTTGCCTTTACCTTCTTGATAATATCTTCATAATAATCCTTTCTTCTTCTAGTGTATATAAGATAGTACATCCCAAGTAAGTAAATAGGAATTCACCTTTAGAAAATCGTGTGTCATCACCTACTGCTTGAAACAAAGCATTAGCTACATTAACATGCATATAGTAGGAACTCTTGGACTTGTTGATAAGCTGTCCTGAAATCTCCTCATAACTGCCCAAGACTGCCAACACATTCTTCAAAGAATTCGGATGAGTTGAGGCAAAGTTGATGGTATCATTAGCACATCTAGATGATTCAAAAGGTTAGTCAACTCAGGCATCCCAAATCCAACAAAAGACTTATCCTCAAACAACTTGTTCAAGGACCTTGATAATACCTATGCAGATAGTATGAATAGGGCAAGAGAGAGTGGATCTCCTTACTTAACACCCCTTGTGGATTGAAAAAAGCCTGAAGATTGCCCATTTACCAAGACTGAGTACCAATTATTTGACAGAAGGTTCCACACCATGTTAATAAAATGCTTAGCAAATCCCATCTTCCTTAGCACATGTAACAAATATTTCCATGAAACCTTATCATATGCCTTGGTCATGTGTAACATAATAACCACATTAGCAGGCTTACCCCTTATCCTTATGTCAGTGACAATCTCTTGTGTAAGAAGTATGTTCTTAAAGATGCTCCTTGCTTTCACAAATCCACACTGATTAGGTGAAATCAGTGAAGGCAAAAACATCTCAAGTCTATCATGAAGCACTCTATAAATCACCTTGTTGATGAAGTTACTTAAGCTTATTGGTCTCAAGTCTGAATTGCACCCTTGGCTTCTTTGGCAGTAAAACCAAATTTTTGTGTGTGATGGACTTAGGAAAAGATGCACCACCATAAAAATGTAGTAACATGTTGTGTATGTCATAGCAAATAATCTCCCAAAAATCTTGATAGAAAGTTCCAGTGAATCCATCAGGACCACTAGCACTATCACCACTAAATTCAAAAACAGCTCCCTTGACCTGTTCAAGTGTATGATATCTACAAAGCTCCAGATTCTGCTGCATAGTGACCATAGAAGGTATATTGTTTAGCAAAGAGAAATCAGTAGGATCAGCCTCTTTAGAGAACTGTCTCTGATAGAAATCCATTGTAGCATTAGCCATTTTGATCATGATCTTCAACCCAATCCCATCTTCATTCTGGATCCTCTTCAACTGAAGCTTCTTCCTCTTGCCATTGACATGGTTGTTAAATAAACTAGTGTTTCTAATCACCCTCAACAAACCATGTCATATTGTTCCTCAATGTTCAAATACATTTTCAATTCTGCTTGAGCCTTTTGGAGAACAATCCTATTGTCAATGGTTGGTTCCTTCTCAAACAACATCTCCTTCACCTTTAAAATATCCTCTAGTATTGCTAGTTGCTTGAAGATGTCCCCATATATGTCTTTGCTCCATTTGGACAATGCACTCTTTACCTTCTTCAACTTGTGTTTGAACATGAGAAAAGGATCACGTATAAAGTCAACATGCCAATTCTGCCTCACCACCTCTTTAAATAATTCATGCTTGGTCCAGAAGTTCAAAAACCTGAATGGTTTGATATAATTTGTGGCATATTGTCCACATCTTAAGAACAAAGGTGCATGATCAGAGCATGTTCTTATCAAGTGTTCCACTTCAATTGTAGGAAAAATATTCTAAAATGGCAAGTTCACAAATATCCTGTCCAATCTTTTTAAAATGCACTCAGCATTCGACCAAGTGAAAGGACTCCACTTGAACCCTAGATCAAATAATCCACTATGGCTGACACAAAAAGCAAAGTCCTCATACTTTGGAGGATGTACTGGCAAGCCACCAATTTTCTCATCCTCATGAAGTATCGCATTCAAGTCTCCACCTACCACCCAAGGCAATTACATATCACTTGCAAGGTAATACAAATTATCTCACAAATCCAATCTCTCAAGTGGAGAATACTTTGTATAAACAAAAGTCATCATAACATGGTGTCCAATGTTTTGATGAAATATTTTAGTTATCACCTGCTGCTCAGACTCTATCACAAGTTCCCATTCCCCCATAACATGAATAAACAACCAAATCTTACCATTAATATTTGACAATGCAACTTCTATGTTTAGTCTTCTCCTATACCTCTGAATATATCTTGAATTCTGAAATGGTTCCTTCAAAGTAATCACAAAGAGTCCACGTGCCCTTTGCATATTGATCACCCTCTAAAAGGCTTGTTGAGTGTTCACATACCTTATGCTCCAAATCAAAGCTTTGATCGTCATTTAGGTTGTGATACTGCCCTCTTGGGAAAAGTTTTGTAGGTTGTGGTACTTCTCTAGTCTGACCTTGATTCTTCCTCTTTTTAGCACTTCTACCAATAGCTCTAGGTGATAGGACTGCCTCTCTTGCCACTGCCTTGAGGTTCCCTACAGTTGATTCATCCTCTCATTCCCCCTCAAGTTCACTTTGTTCTATCACTACATTATAAATTTCCACATGAGTTACATTGAGTATGATAATGTCATGCAAAATTTGGTTTAGTGATTTCAATGGAAAATTAACTTGAAGTTGCATAGTCTGCCCAGTTCCTAAAGCACATGCCATTGGGATTGCCTCAATTGCACCTGAAGACTTAGGGATAATGGCTTGTTCCATTTGATCATGTGACAACCTGTTCACCTCATTCAACACCATTACATTCTCTTCCTTGCCACCCGGTTCCTCCCGCATCACCTTAAACTGTAAATCATACATTGTCCCTAAGTTAGGGTTCACTGTAGCATTGGATGTAGGAATTACTGTTCCATTAGTTTCATGAGCCTTGCCATTAGCTGTTTGGTTCTGGGACCTATCATGTAAGAACATTATAGGATCATTGTTAGTAGGTTCAACACCTTCACCCTCCATTGCTTGATCTGCAATTTAAGCAGAATTCTGGGTAGTGTTCTTAGGGTTCACTATAACAATAGTTGCAGGAATTACTGTTCCAATAAGATCGGGGGGTTTTCAATCAGATGTTTGTTGGTTTGGCCTCATTGTATCCCCTAAGACCTCAACATTATCATTACCAATTTGATAACCACCTGAAAACTCCACCGGATCACCTCTAGAAGTTGCAAAAACCAGAACAGTTCTATTAGGGTTTACTGTTTATTGGTGTTCTTCTTCCCATATGCATCAACAACTGATCCACTTGTGATTTTATCTTCCCCTAGTGCTCCTTTCTCAACTCCAATTGGTTGCATTTCCTGTTGTTTCCATGTTCCTTAACTAATATAAACCCTAGTTCTTTGAGAACCAGGGTTTACTGTGGCACTATCCTCAATAGTGTTAGTTTATTTTTCATGTGTGTTGCTCCTTTGGTCTTTAGTTCTAACAGTTGAATTAGCACCAGAACTATCCTCCATATGCTCTACTTCATCACTCCACAAAGCATTACCATTGTTTGTTGTTCCAATGTGCTCTACTGTATTTTATTATTCTTCTATTATTTGTGAGGGTACATCATGACACGACTGGTTCATGGTGATATTCAATATCTCTTTAGGTGCCCCAAACCTTCTTTGTACCCAATTAATTGTCCTTTCTTTACTAGCCTCCACCCTAATCTCTGTAGAAATAGGATTAGGGTTGCCATTCTTTGCTGCTACAGTAATCCCAACTGTCTTAGGAATGGAGCTAGAATTTTGAACATTCTCCATCTTCTTATTCTCATGTTCCTTCTTAGATTCATTCTCCATTTGTTTCTTCTCCTTCTCTTCAACGTTCACTTCTCCCTTGCCATCAGTGAACATCAAAGTTGGTTTTTCAATTTCTTCAACTTCTAATGCATCAAATTTGTTTCTTGTAGACACTGCTTTATCATTGATCTTTCCCTTCAATTTGTCAGCCGCTTGTTCCTTTGCATTATCGATTATATAGCCCCTCTTATTCATTTGGTGCTTGTTGTGTATTCTTTGCATCCACTCTTGCTTTGCAGGGTTAGGAATAGGTTTCCCAACCACCTTACCACTTGTGAGAACCTTTGTAGTGTTAGTTACGATTCCAACAACTTCCTTTACCTTACTTTTATCTTTAATAGCTTCATCAACTTTCTTGTGTAATTCAGGATATATCACCCAGCAGTCCAGTTCATTATGGTCTTACTTCTTACAAGTTTTACAATACTTTGGCATGTAATCATAATTTATCTGGATCCACTTAGATTCCTCAGGCCCAGATTCATCTTCTTCCTCCACAACTTTAATTCTATGAGTAAACTTTGCTAACAAGTTTACCTCAATCTTCACCTTTGCAGGTCTAGTACCATTTTGAGTAGCTAAATCAACATGTAATGGCTTTCCTACAGCACTTGCCAAAGAGAAAACAATTTTCTTACCAAAGAAATTTGGAGGCAATTCTGGAAAACTTATCCAAGCAATTGCAATTTAAGTTTCTTCATCAGGATTCCACCAAGGATTCCACTTCATACACCTCATCTGCCAGATCTCACCTTGAGCTTTCAAATAAAAATCTGGCTTTGAAAGCTCGGAGTTTTTAGTTTTCATATTTCATAATGCTAATTTTGGAATCAAGCTCGATATTTATGGTTTAGTGAAGTTGAATATGCTCCATGACCCTTTTGAGCCTTTCTTCCATTGTTGCTCTCTTCTCCTCGGCAGCATTGGCCTCCTTTATTTTGGAGCGTAAGCTAGCCTCCAAGTTGTTTACTTGATCCATGAAGGTAGACTCGCGCTCGGTAGAAACAATCACTTAGCCTTTGCATCCTTAAGGTATTCATGCAATTGAGCGGCTTCTTGACTGTGGGTCATTCTATCTTGCTCGTATTGCTACAACCGAGCCTCGAGATCATCTATTTGAGCAAGTTTTGCCTCTAGCACCGAGTGGCACTCAGCAAACTGATTATGTTCGACTAGAAGAAGATCTGGTTCTGAAATAAGTTATTGCTTGTCCAAAATCAACCTTTGCAGGCCCTCGGAAGCAAGAAGGTTGGCCTGAAAAGGAAGAGTTAAAATTATTAATGCAAAATATAAATGAAAAGGGGATAGAAGAAAGTTTGTCTTTTTCTTTCGACTTTAATCCCTCGAGAAACCTGTCGAATGATATCCATCGTCAGGAAAAGTCAAAAATTGTAAATTTTTATGGTTTTTCTCATTTTTCTATCTCTAACTACTAAAACAACAAAACTAAATTACTAACACAGATACATACAACATACAATTTTCCCCACCCCACACTTTAAGTTGTGGCATGTCTCCATTACACACAATTAAAAAGCATAAGGTAAAGGAAACTTCCCTGAATTTTTAGTCGGGGCCTGAGTCGAAGTCGGACTCCATTCCACGCGCCCGAACTAATGCACACATCCATGCAAACAGCTTTTTCTGAGCCTTCTTGGGGTACACTACACACTTATCATTTTGACTCATTGCAACCTTTTCTTTCGGGCTCTTTAGTTTCCCTCAACACTTGCAGCTGGCTTCTACTTCTTCACCCCCGTTTCTACATTCATCTCAAAAGTCACAGTCTCCTCACCCACTGTAAGCATGAGTCTTCTCTTATGTATATCCAATATCGCTCTGCCCGTTGCTAAGAATGGTCTTCCTAATATTAGGGGTATCTCCTTGTTCTCCTCCATCTTCATCACTATAAAGTCTACTTGAAATACGAACTTATCTACCCGATCTAAGACATCTTCCATTATCCCCTCGGGTATTATAGTTGTTTGTTCTGCCAGCTGCAAAGATATTGGTGCAGACCTTATCTCTCCAAGCTCATTCTCCAGTTTCCTGTAAATAGACAAAGGCACTAAATTAATTAAGGCACCAGAATCACACAAAGACTTGTCAAAATTAAGAGTGCCTAACGAGCAAGGTATAGTAAAACTCCCCGGATCTTTACACTTTTGCGAGAGTTTGTTTTTCAAGATTGCGCTGCAATGCTCTGTGATCTTGACTACTGATGTCTCTTCTATCTTTCTCTTCTTTTTTAGGATTTCCTTCAAGAACTTAGCATAAGTTGGCATTTGGGAGAGCACCTCTGTGAATGGAAAGTTTACATTAACTTATTTCAGCATATCCAGAAATCTCTCAAATTACTTGTCCAGCTTCTCTCTATAAAGCTTTTGGGAAAAAGGTAAAGCAGGCATGCGCTCGCTCTCATTAGATTCATCCCTTCTTGAATTCTCTTCCTTCTTCTTCTTCTTCTTCTTCTTCTTCTTCTTCTTCTTCTTCTTCTTCTTCTTCTTCTTCTTCTTCTTCTTCTTCTTCTTCTTCTCAGTTCCCTTCTTGCCTTTCTTTTTCTTATCAACTTCATTTTTCAGCTGCTCCCCACTTTCTTTTTAAGGTACCACCTCTTTTTGGATAAGGGTGGGCTCTTTCACTACTTGTCCACTTCTCAGAGTTACAACATTTACCGTCTCCTAGGGGTTTCTTTCAGTATCAGCTGGCAAAGTACCTGGGATCCTTTCAAATAATATGATGACAATTTGTCCCACTTGCTTTTCCAAGTTTCGCAACCCTGTGCCAAGTTATTTGATGGCTGCTCTGTGAGTATCTAATCTCCTATCTATCTTGATAATGAAAGACTTCAACAGATCTTCTAGCCTATGCTGATTGGATTGTTGAGGTTGAAACTGCTGCCTTTGCTGATTTTGGAAGCCTAGAGCTCCTTGTCCCTCGAATCTGGAGTTGTTTTGTTGCCATGCATTTGCAGTACCCCCTAGGTGAACTCCATGAAAAACCGGGGTGCTTCTGACCCATTACATTGAAGTTATAATTTCCCACAACATTTACTTCCTCAGTTGAGGCCTGACACTCATGAGTAGGGTGTCTTCTTCCACATATACCACAAGCTGCGTAATTCTCATTTTGTATTGAAGCTAAAGTCAACTTCCTTATCTCTTTCGCCATGGCATCAAGTTGTACCTGCACAGATGTGTTAGCATCAACCTGGTGAACACCATTCACCCTTCTTCTTTCAGCACTTTCAGAGGGCCATTGATTTGCATCTTCAAACAATTCATCGAGAATAGTGACTATCTCCTCTGGTGTCTTTTTCATCAAAGGACCTCCAGCTGCATTACTCAATATTCAATGTAAGGCCGGTGTCAAACCATCCCAAAACTCCTGGAGTTGCATGCAGAGTTCAATTCAGCTATGTTGACACTCTCGAACTAATTCCTTGAACCTCTCCCACGCTTCAAACACAGTTTCAGTATCTTTTTGGCAGAAGTTATGGATCTCTCTTCTAAATCTTCTAGTCATCTCATCCCATGTTCTAATTGATCCCTGGGGCAAGTTTCAAAGCCACTGCTTTATATCATCTTTGATTGTGAAGGGGAATGCACTTAAGTAAACTGCATCTTGTGAAACACCATTGTATTGGAAGGTGTTCATAATCTCCTCGAAGTCCATTAGATGTGTATTTGGATCTATGTTTGGCTTCCCTCTGAAGACACAATAATTCTGAAGAGTTTGGAGCAACCCTTGCTTTAATTCGAAATTGTTCGCAGCCACTGGAGGTGGTCTAACACTTGATAAGACTTGGTTGTAGACCGGTCTAGAATAATCGCCAAGTGGTCTCCCAGCACCCAAAGGTTGATTCTGAACAATTCTCCGAGCCCTCTCCTACTCATAGACAAGTTGTGCATTCCGAAGAGCTATTTCCTCCGCATCTCGTGCATCTTTTCTCGTTGTTGGGCTGCCTCTCTTGCAGACAAATCAATATTATCATCATCTCTAGCCATAATTTCTTTGGGTGAGTATTGCCCAACCTTCTCTATATTCTTGGGGAGATTTTTTTCTTTCCTTAACGGTCGCAGTTGTTTCTCGATTTCTGGTTCGTATGGTAGCAATTCTTTCCCAGAAGATTGAGTCATGCACCAATCTAACCTGTAGCCTGCGCACAGTTAAAAAATACCAAGCGTAAAAAGGGAAAATAAAAGAAAATAAAAGAAAATAAAAAATTCCTGAATTAGCACTACAAACTATTTCAAACACTATTGATTGCCAATCCCCGGCAACTGCGCCAAAATTTGACGAGCACAAAACATACACTAAAATATGCTCGATAGTCGAATATAGTATAATATAATATCGTATCCACAGGGATTGGAGTTAAACCATATTTTCATAGTTTCTAGATTGGTTGCTATCCAAGATGATCAACAGTTGAGAATTATGTGATTAAAAAATAAAATTAACTAAGAATCTAAAGCTAATTGACGAATGACAATCGAAACAAAGGTAAGCAAAGAAGCTATCAATGGGAGAAAATAAGGATTGATTGTATAGGTGCAAGATAATTGTCTCGGATTAAACTCTAGTTAATTCACTTCTAATATTCAAGTGAGTCTCTCGAATTCACTCAATTATTCGTTCAAACGTTTAGTAGAAACTCCTCTCTCGATTAAGTCCCAACCTCACAATGTAAGCCAATTTAAGCTCGATGAAGATATGCAAGAGTTCATAGTGGATTGGTCTTTAGGAGAACCTCTCTCGATTATCCTCCTAACTAGGTCTAAACAATAATTCAACTAGCCCCTTTCGATAACTAAGAAGAATTAATGAATTTAACCAACAAGATAATGCAAAGATATCACAAGTATTCCTCTTTCGATTACATGAACATGTGAATATAGATGCAATAATTAAAACACCTAAAACAATTCAATGCATAAAAACTAGAGTTCATATCCATAAACAAATATCAATACACCAAATCCATCAATCCTTAAACAGAGCTACTCCATAGATATGGAGTAATTTATCACAAATATAAAAAAAATATAAAACGATCCAAATTATTGTCTTGAGTGAGGATTGAATGATGAATCCCTTGTGCTTTTGCTTCTCCACCTTGTCTCTATCCGCCTTAGGTCTTAGATGTGTCAAAATTCCATAAAATAATGTTTTTACATGTATTTATACTAAGTAGGGTCGGGCCCAGATAAAAACACATTTTCCTGCGCGAATTGGGATAATAACACTGTAAAGATTGCACAGGCGCGCCGCATGGGGCGACGCGCCAAGCAGGGTAGTTGTGGGAAACATCAAAGAGCTTGTTCTGACAGACTTCAAGAAAATTGGGTAGCTACGGCGTGCACACCGCCCCATGCACCGCGACTGTGGTACTTTCCCTGAGTACTGATGTTTCTTGCTTTTTAGCTATCCCGACGTGGTTCTCGACCCCCGAACGCGATTCCGGCTTATTCCCTTGGGAATTTACTCAGACTTCAAAGCTCCAAATTCACTCAAATTCATTCCATAATATCTACATATCTCGTAATCACTCCTACAAGACATAAAACACACAATTAGTGCAAAATACCAGCGATTAAAGCGCAAACTCAATTAAATTGTAGTAAATTGGAGTGTAATAAGCAATTAAAACACGCAATTATACCCTACTATCATAGGGGACTAGCAGGGTACCCCCAGTATATGGGGCCCAGGGCAAGACCTCCACTCAACCATTATCGTCTCCTCCACCACATGAGGAGATTCCTAGGGATATCGCACATCCAGTTCCCCCTACACTTCCATCAGATCAGGACTTGAGGAGTGCGGTGAATTTGTTGACACAGTTGGTAGCTACACAGCAATACGCTAGGGCATCAGCTAGTGCAGGATCTTCTGAGGGGTTTGGGAGTTCAAGGGTCGGAGAGTTTATTTCCTTGAGTCCCCTAGAGTTCATAGGGACAAATCAGAGGGAGGACCCGCATGATTTCATATATCAGCTTCACAGTATCTTTTAGGTTATCCATGCGACGGAGAAAGAGGTAGTTGAGCTGGAATCTTTTTGACTCTGATATATAGCCATCCTTTGATACGTAGGATTAGAGAGGTCCAGGGGACGTGATGCACCTCCAGCTATTTAGGAGAATTGTTTAGATGCCTTCCTTGACCAGTACTTACCGCGGGAGATTCGATAGGCTCGAGTCGATTAGTTTCTAGCCCTTAAGAATGGCAATATGACCGTTCGAGAGTATAGTCTCTGTTTTGACTCATTGGCCAGATATGCTCCATCCATAGTTGCTACTATGCGGGATAGGATTCCCAAGTTTATAGCAGGGTTGGCCCTAGAGTTGACCGAGGCATCTGCCACCGCTGCATTGTAGAATAGTATGGATATCTCCCGAATTCAGGCATTCTCCCAGAATATAGAAAGGGGCAGGTGTTGGCAGCAGGGTACAGAGAGGAGTAAGCAAGGGAATCGTAAGAGGATGAGATTTTCCAGGTTTCAGGAGCAGTCTCAGGGTAGTTATAGGCCCCAGTACTTCGGACGGCCACCTAGGCCTACACCGCCTCAGTTACTGGGTTACAGGTATGACCGCTATACTCAGTCAGGACCAGGTGAGAGCTCACGGGCGTCAGGTTTGCAGTGACAATGAGGTTCAGGGCAGACATGGTTATTTCTACCTCGGTGTGATATCTGTGGTAGAGGACACTTGGGCCAATACCAAGCAAGTTACGACGCTTGTTAAACATGTGGGCGTCCGGGGCATATGATGCGAGATTTCCCAAATAGAGATTCTGGGGGTATGGCACAACCAATGAGTTCAGCAACAGGATCATCTATGTCCATGCGCCCTTCAGGGCGCGAGTATCAGTCTTCGGCTGGTAGAGGTCGAGGCAGAGGTAGATGTTCCAGTTTAGGCAGTAATCAGAATCGTATCTATGCCTTAGCGAGTCGACAGGACCAGGGGTTTTCACCAGACATTGTGACAGGTATATTTACCATTTGCTGTCACAATGTTTATGCCTTGATATATCCAAGATATACATTATCGTATATTACCCCATTTGTTGCAGGGAAGTTTGGTATAGTGCCTGAAATACTAAGTGATTCTTTTGTGGTATCTAAACCGTTCGGAGAACCGATTATTGCTAGACGGGTTTACCGAGGTTGTACATTGACAGTTTATAGTCGTCAGACCTCAGCCAATCTAGTTGAGCTAGAGATGATGGATTTTGATGTTATCATAGGCATAGATTGGTTAGCAGCTTGCTATGCCACGATTGATTGCCGAGCAAAGGCATCCAGATTTCATTTTTTGGGGGAGCTAGTCTTTGAATGGGTAGGTAATACAGCGACACCTAGAGGTAGGTTTATTTCCTATCCGAAGGCTAAGAAAATGATTGCAAAAGTGTGCCTTTATCATATTGTGCGAGTTAGAGATGTAGATGCTGAGATACCTACACTTCAGTCTATTCCAGTAGTCAGAGAATACGCAGATATGTTTCCAGATGATCTTCTAGGTATTCCTCCAGAGCGAAAGATGGATTTTAGTATCGATTTGCTTCCGAGAACTCAACCAATATCTATCCCTCCGTATAGAATGGAACCTGCCAAATTGAAGGAGTTGAAGGAGTAGTTAAAAGATTTACTAGAGACCCAATACCCCACCTTGGGGTGCATCGGTACTATTTGTGTGGAAGAAAGACGGCTCGCTGAGGATGTGTATCGATTATAGGCAGCTGAACAAGGTGACTATTAAGATAAATATCCACTTCCAAGAATTGATGACTTGTTTGATCAGTTGCAGGGGGCTAGAGGCTTTTCAAAGATAGATTTGAGGTCGGCGTACCATCAGGTCAGAGTTCGGGAGAAAGATATTCCGAAGCCAGCCTTCAGAACCGATGTGGCCACTTCGAGTTCCTTGTCATGTCCTTCGGGTTGACAAATGCACCTGCCGTATTTATGGACTTGATGAATAGCGTATTTGGCCATTTTTAGATCTGTTCATGATAGTATTTATTGATGATATTCTGGTTTATTCACATTTAGAGGAGGAGCACATGGACCACCTGCGAGCAATACTCCAAACCCTCCGCGATCGTAAGTTGTATGCTATGTTTTCTAAATGTGAGTTGTGGTTGAAGTCTGTAGCATTCTTGGGGCATATTGTATCCGATGAAGCAATAAAGGTAGACACTCATAAGATTGAGGCCGTGAAATCTTGGCCTAGACCTACCACTCCAATAGAGGTTCGTAGCTTTCTAGGCTTAGAATGCTACTACCGGAGATTCGTAGAGGGTGTTTCTTCCCTTTCGGCACTATTGACGAAGCTGACTCATAAAACCACTAAGTTTCAGTTGACTGAGGCTTGCGAGGAGAGTTTCCAAGAGCTTAAGAATAGATTGAACTCAACGCCAGTTCTAACACTTCCAGAGGGTCCAGAGGGTTATGTCGTGTATTGTGATGCCTGAGATGTTGGCTTAGGATGTTTCATAATGCAACATGAAAAGTAATTGCATATGCTTCAAGGCAGTTGAGGAAGTACGAGAGGAATTATCCGACCCACGACCTCGAGTTAGCTACGGTTGTCCATGCACTCATGATATGGCGACATTATTTATATGGTGTTCATGTGGATGTATTTACAGATCATAAAAGCCTGCAATATATCTTCAAGCAAAACGAGTTGAATTTGAGATAGAGGCGATGGCTAGAGTTATTGAAATATTACGACGTTAACATTCTCTACCACCCAGGGAAAGCTAATATTGTAGTTGATGCATTAAGTCGTAGGTCTATGGGTAGCTTAGCACATGTAGAGGATGAAAAAAGAGAACTAGCTAGAGATATTCATCAATTGGATTTTTTGAAGGTTCAGTTAGTAGATTCTGAAAATGGTGGAGTTTTACTCAAAAAACACTGCAAAATCATCTCTTATAGCTGAAGTAATGGAAAGGCAGTACGAGGACTTAGAGTTGGTCGAGTTGAGAGAGTGAGTTACGCAATAGAAGAATCTACTGTTAGAGCTCAAGGAAGATGGGGTTCTCAGATACAGGGGCCGTCTGTGTGTCCCAGATGTAGCAGAGCTACGAGATAGGACTATTTCATAGGAACATTATTCGTGGTACTCCATTCATCCTGGGTCGATGAAGATGTATCATGACATGAAGGATGTGTACTGGTAGAATGATATGAAGAAGAACATTGCTGAGTTTGTCGCCCAATGTCCTAGTTGCCAGCAGGTCTTCAGGTAGAGCACTAGAAGCCCGGAGGGCTAATGCAGACTATAGAGATCCCGACGTGGAAATGAGAGGCGATAAACATGGACTTCTTCACAGGTTTGCCTCATTCTCATCCTAAGTTTGATTCTATATGGGTGATAGTCGATCTGCTCACAAAATCAGCCCATTTCCTACCGATCAGATCTACATATACGGTTGAAGATTATGTGAAGTTATATATTAAGCAGATTGTACGGCGACACAGAGTACCAATATCTATTATATCTGACAATGGGGCCCAGTTTATAGCGCATTTCTGGAGATCATTTTAGAGAGGTCTAGGGACTCAGGTGAATCTCAGCACAACTTTTCATCCACAGACTGATGTATAAGTCGAGCGCACAATTCAGACGTTCGAGGATATGTTACGAGCATGTGTGTTGG
Organism: Nicotiana otophora; assembly: GCA_000715115.1. NCBI lineage: Eukaryota > Viridiplantae > Streptophyta > Magnoliopsida > Solanales > Solanaceae > Nicotiana > Nicotiana otophora. The sequence continues at coordinate 173,919 of AWOL01S0013315.1, read as the reverse complement.
ATTTTAAAAGAAGTTGGGATGACCATGTACCTCTTATCGAGTTTTCATATAATAACAGTTACCACTCCAGTATCCAGATGGCTCCGTACGAGGCTTTGTATGAGCGTAAGTGCAGAACTCCTATAGGGTGGTTTGATGTTGGATAATCTTAGTTACATGGGCCAGACTTGGTTCAGGAGGCCGTAGACAAAGTAAATCTTATCCAGGAGCGACTGTTGACAGCTCAAAGTCATTAGAAGTCATATTCTGATGTGTGGTGACGAGACTTAGAGTTCGAGGTTAATGACTGGGTATTCTTAAAGGTGTCACGTATGAAGTGCGTGATGAGGTTTGGCAAGAAAGGCAAGCTTAGCCCATGGTATGTTGGGCCTTATAGGATAATTCGAAGAGTGGTCCGAGTAGCTTATGAGTTAGATTTTCCCTCGGAATTGGAATTTGTCCATCCGGTTTTTCACGTATCTATGCTACAGAAGTTCATTGGGGATCCTATCTGAGTGGTGCCCACTGATAAGGTACAGATCACGGAGGACTTATCATACGAGGAAGTTCCAGTTTCCATCCTAGACCGACAAATCTGCAAGCTATGAAATAAAGAGGTAGCCTCCGTGAAAGGTTTATGGAGAAGCAAGAACGTGGAAGATATGACATGGGAAGTGGAGGAAAAAATGAAGTCTAAATACCCCCACCTATTTCAAACTGAAGATATGGCTAGAGATGGGATACTTTAGCACAGATCTATTCAGGCCAGTAGGTCATTCATTAGGTAAGCTCTTATTTTTGACTTGCAGTATTTATGATTGACGGCTGTGTGACCCCAAGTGTTCCTATTTATAGACATTGGCCATGTGTGGCATGTATAGTATGGTTTCTGGCTGCGTGCATGTTCATTTTAGTCTAGTATACAGAGGGGACTCTAGGGATATTTTCCTAAGTTTCTAAGAGTCAACATTCGAGGACGAAATGTTCCAAAGGGGGAATGATATTACACCCCAGATTTTCGTACGTAAAAGTACGTCGTAAGCAAACTGTAAGAACAAAAATGAGATCATCTTTGAAAGTATATAAATTAAGTTAATCATGTTACCTCGGAGGTTACAAATATTGAATATCATGAATAACAAGTACAAATAGGGTTGGAAGGTTCAAAAGCTAAAGGAATTGAAAAAAATAATGTTTCGTCGAAAGTCGACAAGTTGGGAATGTTATAACCTACATCTTTGGGGTGAGGCTAGGGTTTTTAATTATGTTATAATTTATGTTAGTCTTATGATAGTCATATGTTAAGTTTTGAGGTCAAGCGAGTTGTGCAACAAAAGTCGATGAAAGTCATCACAAGTTACGTTCATAAGTTTTACTGAAATTCGGGTCAAATGTCACTGCGATTTGCTCCCAATATACTTAGAGTTATGGGGTGATCAACCCATAAAATTTAATATCTATGAGTCTATTTTCTAATGCATTAAACCGTTTTTCAATACGATATCAGAGTACATAGATATATGAATAATTTGCTAGACTGCGCAGACTGCTAGGTAACAAGTAGGTGTGTCACCTACTTGCTTAAATGAGATGATTAAATATTTCCAAAAAGGGGCTATTTCGGGTCAGACAAAGAGACCTTTTAAAGTCTTATCTCATGTAAATATAACACTAATTATATAGCAAAATAACCAGAGATAAGCCCCTACAAAAATCCTCCCTAAAATTGAACACAAACCCTAATGGATTTTCTCTTCTTTTCAAGTCCTAGTTGGAGAAAAACCAAGGGTTTCAAGAATCCAATATAGGAGCTGAGTTATTCAACAAATAAGGTAAGTTTACTGCTCTCTTTCATCCATTATTTCTGCTGGAAATGTATGGAAAGTCATTCTATAATTGTAAGAATTCACGGGACGGTGATCGGAAGCCGTGAGTTCGAGTTATTCAACTTGTGGTGGACTGTTTTGTGGGCTGCTTCGTGTTGCTGTTGGATTACGTGTTTTGCTACTATTTTAGGGAGTTTTTGAGGATAAATGGTGTGTAGAAAAACCACATAAATGCAGGGTGGAGGGCTGGTCGTTTGTCATAACATTTTTGGTCTTTTTGACACTACTATGGTGATCGTTTTGTGTATGAAGAGATTGGGGTGTGTTGGGCTGTTTTGTAGTATTTTGTGGTGTATATAAGGTTATAAAATAATGTATATATGTTGTTATTGTTTTGTTATTTTTTTGTTGGTGTTATCTCGAATCTGGAGGAAGTAAAGATTATAGGGGAGATGCTGCCTGTTTTAATATAAAATAAGCTTATCATTCGTTATGCGGTAGTTGTACCTTTCGTAACTTAATGATAGTATTATTATCATTGTTGTAGATTATGGTGAGAATAGAGGATTTAAACTTGGTTATTGAAAAGATTGTGATAATGTATGTTAAGGATAAACCTTTTCTTCATTTTGGCATGATCTCGTACCTACATGTGTTTGATAACGAGACATAAAGAGATGTTCGTATTCCTGAATTTATTCACATTATCCTAGTCTCACAAGTTACAGTATTCTCCCTTATCAGAACTTTATATATATATATATGTATATATATATATATATATATATAGTATTATAGTATTTTCATCACCATCGAGCTATAATCAGTGGGCAGGCCCCTATTGGGAAACCTATGATCAAATGTAAGTTATATACCAAGCCTACTATGGCCGAGCGCCTATGAGCAAGCTCAGAATGCCCGAGATACCTAGCATAGTATGGCCAAGTGCCTATGACCGAGCCTACTACGGCCGAGCAGTTACATGTACCGAACCTTATAAGACCGGGCAGCTATTTTACTTACTATATTGAGAGAGTTGAGTCAGTATCATCGGGTAAGTGTATCTCCAGATCATATTTGACTCCCAGATACTCTCAATTATTATATTATCAATTCAGTTTCAACTTTTAGTTATTTTATTGCCTTACATACTCAGTACATTATTTCATAATGACGTCCCTTTCCTGGGGACGCTGCATTTCATGCATGCATGTTCGGATAGACAGACTGGTAGACCTCTTCTGTAGGTGTTGTCCGTGTTCAGCTTGATCGGTAAGCTCCATGTCTTTCGGAGTTGCCGGGTCTAGGGTTTTGAGTACATATTGTGTATGTAGGTATATTATAGGTAGGTCGGGGCCCTGTTCCGACCACAGTACATCCATCAATAGAGGCTTGTAGACATATCCTGTCAGTTAGTGCAGTATGTTGGGCTGGTAGGCCTTGTATGTAGTTTTTTGTTGGTTTGTCAGTTATAGTAGTTATGACGGCCTTGTCGGTCCAACTTTATATTGATGTTCAGTCATAGCTAGTTTCCGTTCAGTTTTGTATTTTGTTTCACAAATTATCTTGCAATGTGGCCCTATGGCCGAAGTATGACATTGTATATTCAGGGTCCCTCAGTCTCAAAATGGTGCTCTCGGTTAAGTGCCGGTCCCCCCCTCCCCCCCCCCCCCCCCCCCCAGGTTTGGGGCGTGACATATTAGGTCGATTCATTGACCCACTCCCAAACTAAAAGGGTATGTATAAATACACATAAGCCCTAGTGTGGAGAACGTGACCCTTTCTACCTCATTAGGGGCGAGGATTTCAATGTTGTTCCAATTACATTCCTCCTTCAACACAGGGATGCTAGGAGGATGAATGGAAGAAGGATATTTACGAACATGCCGGTGTCTGCCACTTTTGCGCTTTGTAGGTTCTTTTTGTTCTTGAAGGTTAGATGTCGTGCTATGTTGAAGGGGTATGATGGTGTTCACGTAAGAGGTGCAGACTCGACATCAGTCTCATTTGTTTTGTTCTTCTTTGGGCCTCCACCAAAGAAAAGGCCAGAGTTTCCGAGGGCAGAAGTGTTAGAAGACATGTTTATGAAGAAAAATGTTATTGAGAAAATTGAATTTTGCAGTAGAGTTCTAAGGTAAATCGGAGCAGTTATCGACAACAAAAATTGTGGTCATGATTATCTCAAAAACGGGCGGAAATATTTGCTGAATCACGGGATAACACGTGTTGGGGTCATTAAATATGAGAAGACGCGCGTCCTTTCAAGTGTTAGAAACTGTTCAAGAACTTTCCTGCCAAGAAAAGAGTTCTTATATACTTCACGGTAACACTAAGTTGCATCACCGAAAAGTAGGGGGCTATCTGTTTGGGGTAAAATTTGTTAGCGATAGTTGGACGAATGACGAAGTGACACGTGGAACTGAAGACAGGTAGGATGTGAGTCAGCAAATAGCTAACACTAGATGCAAGCCTGTGACCGGTGTTGGATGAATCCTGAAGACAGAGTAGCCGATAACAAAGATTCAAAGCTTTGACATCAGATAGCATTCAATAAGCAGCCGTTGATGAGAATATCTACATTTATAGCAAACTATTATGCAGTCATCAATGACGGTTTTATTCTCATTCAAGAGGAGCTTGATTTAGGGATCATATCTTCAAGAATAAAGCTATAAATAGGAGAATTAGCAGCCATTTTTCGGACGAAAAATATTTTGTACACGGAAGCTATATTCTGCTCTCGAATTATAAAATTACTTGCTTTATTTTGTTCTTAATATTGTTTATACTACTTCTTCCGGAGAAGCTCATCATACCAGCAGGCTTGTATTTCTTTAAGTTATTTTTACATTCGTGATTTCATTCTTGTTTATTCATATTTTGGATTAAATTAATTCACGTGTGTATAAACCATGTTACAAATTCAGGTGGTGAAATTAAGATAAGATAGGTAACCACTATGGTTGAACAAGCTTGAAGATGTGGGTTTAAATTTCAAGTTTAATGTTTGTGAGATATTTGGAGCATGCATTTTTAGACTTGTTAGAAATAGGTTAAGGAGGTTATATGCAAAATTTAAAGTTATTTGGTGAAGATTTAGATAAAACTTAGGTGGGATAGCCATTGTTTAAGCAACTAATTAGTGTTGCGTCATTGTTTGAAATATAAAGGGAAAATATCTAGTACTCCAGTAAAATTAGTTTGAAAAGACTTTTCTGCCCTTGCATTAGTTCCTTGAGACATTGAACCTGTGTCTACACGAAAGAAAGAGCATTCTCTTAAGCATTATTCATTTACAAAAGTCAGCTCTACATAGTCATGATTGCTACATCACTCCTAAAGCAAAATCTCACCTTCAGAGAGTTAGTTGCCGTTAAAACCAAGTGCGGCCCCAGAGTTGATTTCGAAAAGGTTTAAGATGCCAGATATTCCTACGTATGATGGGACTTCAGATCCACACGAGCATATTACAACCTACGCTACAGCTGTAAAGGAAAATAGATGGGCCCAACACGAGATCGAATCCGTCTTTTTGAAGAAATTTAATGACACCTTGACAAAGGGTGCTATAACTTGGTATTCTCTTTTACCTGAGCATTCCATTGATTCTTTAAAAATGCTTGTAGAATATTTTATAAAAGGTCATGCTGGAGCACAAAAGGTCCATGATATTGGTGTTGCTCACGTGATCTTATTCTGGTTTAATTAACGATGTATATCTTTTCTTTATTCATGGGTGAGTTCGGGTGGAAGGTATTGCACAGGCTTATTCGGCCGGGTAATCTCGGCTGAGCACCGATCGCTCTCCCTGAGGTCGAGGCATGGCAAGAATGGTCACCTCAGAGAGTTTTTAAGTGATTGAGCCAAAACAAAACTATGGGAAAAGTCGGGATATTGTAGAACCATGAAAACCAACTGTGGGGTCACCTCGTATGACGATAAACATGATCTTTGGTGGAGACGAGGTAAATGGGGTGACCTTTTCGGCAGCACAGAAGATGAAGATATCGATAACTCATGGCAAGAGAATTCGAGAAGTTTTAGAAGATGACACCACCTTTACAGAAAAGGATGATGATGGACTTCCTCTACCGCACAACGATGCTTTGGTAATTTCACTTAATATTTTAGATTTCAAAATTAAACGTGTGTTGGTTGATCCAAGAAGTTTAGCCAGCATCATATAATGGAGAGTTTTGGAGCAAAACAAGTTAACCGGAAACATAGTTCCGGCAACAAAGCTTTTGGTGTGTTCAACTTAACAAGTGTTACAACCCGAGAAGAGATATTGCTACCCACGTATGCCAAAGGAGTAATGAAAACCACTCTGTTCGAAGTGGTAGATGGTGACATGGGCTACAACGTGATCCTTAGAAGGCCTTGGATACATGAAATGAAGGTTGTGTCATCAACATATCATCAGTTGTTGAAATTTCTCACACTGGAAGGGATCAAGTAGATCAGAGGAGATCAACCAGCTACAAGGGAGATGAATGCAATAACCTTGTCCAGAATCAACGTCAAAGAAACTAGCAAATAGCAATTACAGGAATCGGTCCCTTCTTCCACCTCGATGGAAGATAATAAAGAAGAAGAGTCATCGGAAATTTATCAGGTACCGAGGTCTTTTCAGGTACCAGAGGAAACGGAAGCGACCAAATCAACCTCAGAAGTGCTCGAACAAGTGACTTTGTTCACGGAGTTCTTAGAAAGAAAATTTCACTTAGGAACAAGGTTGAGTCCCGAACTCAGGTTAAAAATTATTGATTTTCTAAAAGATAACATCGATTGTTTTGCATGGTCGCATTCAGATATGACAAGTATTCCATTAGAAGTGGCTATCCATAAATTGAGTTTGGATCCTAACTTCCCTCCGATTAGACAGAAGAAACGACTGATAGCAGAGGTCAAAAATAGGTTTGTCAAAGAAGAGGTAACCCGATTACTAAATATAGGTTCAATTTGAGAGGTAAATTACCCTGATTGGATGGCTAACGTAATAGTAGTACCTAAAAAGAATAATAAATTTAGAATGTGTGTAGATTATAATGATTTAAATAAGGCATGCCCTAAAGACTCTTTCTCGTTGCCAAACATTGATCAAATAATTGATACTACGGCCGAGAATGATTTAATGATTTCTCTTGATGCATATTCTAAGTATAATCAAATTAGGATGCACCCGGAAGATCAAGAAAAGACTTCATTTATAACAAATTTTGGCACATATTGCTATAATGTGATGCCTTTCGGGCTTAAGAATGCCGAAGACACTTACGAGAGAGGCTTGTTATTAATATGTTTGAACAACAAATTGGTAAGACAATGGAGGTTTATATTGATAATATGTTGGTTAAGTCTCTTAATGCAGGTTATCTTTTGAATCATCTCCAAGAAAAATTTGACATTCTGAGAAAGTACAACATGAAGCTCAACCTGGAGAAATGCGCCTTCGGAGTTGGTTCTAGTAAGTTCATGGGTTTTCAGTCTCTCAGAGAGGAATCCAAATAAACACTGATAAGATCAAAGCCATTGAGGACATCCTTGACCAATTGACAAGTGTGAGGGAAGAACAAAGGTTGACCGGCAGGCTGGCGGCCCTAAGCAGGTTTATCTCGATATCTTCCGAGAAGTGTCATCATTTCTTTTTGCTTTTTAAGAAGAAGAACGATTTCGTGTGGACTCAAGAATTCCAGCAAGCATTGAAAGACCTAAAAAGGTACCTGTCTAGCCCTCATTTGTTGTGAAAAGCGAAGGAAAGAGAGTAACTGTTGATCTATCTAGCAGTTTTGATTTCAGAAGTATTAGCTAGTGCTGTTATGGTTCGAGAAGAAGAAGGTACGTAATTTTTTGTGTATTATGTTAGTACTAATCACCCCTTCCGGAGAAACCCTAAGATAGGCCATTAGAAGTGTGCCATTACGAGGCTTTGGTTGCACGACGTGAACTAGCTCGGGGACTAGGCTCCGAGGTAATCGAAATAAAGTGTGGCTCCCAACTGGTAGTGAATCGAGTGTACAATATGATGCAATAATACTTGAATAAGGTTCAAGTGTTACATTCCCGGTTCAGGGAATGTGCAATTATACACATTCCGAGAGAAGAAAACGTGGAGGTAGACACATTGACCAATTTAGGGTCGTCCACATAAATTAAAGGAACTAATTCTGATGTGGTCGTTCAACTGCTGAATTTGGTATTGGACATGGATGGATATTGTAAAGTTAACTCAACCAACCTAATTTGGTATTACAGAAATGCGTTTATAGAGTATTTAAGGCATAGCAAATTGCCTGAAGATCCAAAAGCATCCAGGGCTCTACGAACTAAAGCAACTCGTTATTTACTTGCTGACGGTCAACTGTACAGGAGATCATTTCAAGGTCCATTGGATTGATGTGTAGGGACATTGGAGGCGGATTAAGTGATGAGGGAAATTCATGAAGGAGTATATGGGAACCACTCTGGTGCAGACTCGTTGGTTCTCAAACTAATAAGGGATTGGCTACTATTGGCCCCGGATGGAGCAAGATGCAAAATTATTTGTACAAAAATGTGATAAATGCCAGTGTCATGCATAATTAGTGCATCAACCGGCGGAACTTTTTCATTCGGTGATATCACCAAGGGCATTTATGAAATGGGAATGGACATAGTTGGTCCTTTATTACAAGGACCCGGGAGGTAAGATTTCTTTTGGTTTTAACTGACTATTTCACTAAATAAATTGAAGCAGGTGCCTACAAAAATATCAAGGAACGAGAAGTGATGGTTTTCATATTGAATCACATCATATTTCGGTTTGGAATATCAAAAGGAATCGCTAGTGAAAATGGACCGCAATTTATAGGTTCCAAGGTTACAAAGTGTTTGGAGGGACTGAAGATCAAACAAATTACATCTTCACCGTACCATCCAAGTGCTAACAGACAAGTAGAATCTACCAATAAGACAATAATTCAAAACCTTAAAAAGATGTTAGAAGATGCTGAAGGTAATTCGCCAGATGAGCTACTAGGTGTGCTATAGGCATATCGAACAATGGAGAAATCGAGCATGGGTGAAACACCATTTTCACTTGTATACGGTGCCGAAGCTTTGATCCCGGTGAGGATTGGGGAACCGACCATAATGTATTCCCAAGCAAAATAAGTAGCAAATAATGAATCACTACTGGTCAAACTGGATTTTCTTGAAGAACATCGAAATTTGGCGTATGTGAGGAGGGTGGCACAAAAGCAAAGAATGGAAAGATATTACAACCGCAGAGCAAATCTTCAATATTTCAAAGTTGGAGATTTAGTTTTGAGAAAGGTAACTCAAAGTACTCGAGAGGTTAACACCGGGAAGCTGGGACCAATGTGGGAAGGACCTTACTAGATTTCTCATATAACCGGTAAAGGTTCATATCAATTAGAAAATTAAGGCGAAGTTAAATTGCCAACGAATTGGAACGTGACCCACCTCAAAAGGTATTATTGTTGAATATCCTTGATGATTTTGAAAGTATGTGCTACACTCTTTTTCCCTTCGTCCAGTTTCTATTCCAATTGGATTTTTCTAGAAAGGTTTTTATTGAGGCAGCAATGTAAAGGATATTACAAAGTAAGGTTCATCGATGATAACAAGATCCCTAGTGTTCGAATTATCATACTTTGCATCCGAACACTGGGGGGAACCATTACATACTAAGGCACTAAAAGTGTTACAACGAACGGTGACAGTTAGAATGGGGATATTTGTCTTATCAGGATCGTGGACTGCATGATCAACCCCGTAGAAATAAGTTGTATACGTTAGCCACATGTATTGGCAGCTTTATTTACTTAAGCAAAATAATGTTGATGTAAATGTACTTTTAAAGAAATAAGGAATAAATCAAAGTCCATTTGTTTTATCTTATTTCTAGTCCAAATGATAAGTTAATTTATTTTTTTGTTTGGAAGTTAGTTAAAACTTCAAATGCTTGTGCCAGAATGAACAGGAGACGTCCTTTTCAAGAGCACCATAAATATAAGGGACCTCTCTTATAAAACCCTCATAGTTAAAGGGTATATTCTGGAAGTATGAATAGCCGGGATCAAAAGTTATCAAATGTAAAAATAATTCCCGAGCTTTATCAGTTAAATAAAAATAAAAGAGAATATTTCTTTCACAATGTGTAAGCAAAAATATCTTTCATTACATAAAATTCAAAACTCAATAAAGAAGTTTTGGCATATTTATAAAGGGAAAATAATATACATCAATTATTTTTGCTGCCAAAGCGCGAGGGGAGTGAAGAGTCTTTGTTTACCTTTTCAAGAGAAGGTTGTCCCGCTTCTAGTTCTAGGCCTTCATCTTTATCTTCTTCCTCTTCAGCTTTCTCTTCGATTCCCGAATACTCGGACATAGTGTTCGAATATTCAGAGGCAACGGGCCGAGCAGGGTGGTTCTCGAGAGTAGTTATCTCCAATTCCCGAGCTTTGGCAATGCAGTCATCAATGTTTCAAATGCCTTCTTTGGCCTCCTCCAAGGTTTTCCTTATCATGTGATAAGTGGCGTAGGTTTTCTCGAGGAGGATGGAATCTTCCTAGTCTTGGAGTTTAGCTCAGATGTTTTCAATTTTTGTTTAGAGCTTATCATTTTCAGCTTTAATAAGACTTATCCTAGAATCAAGCTCAACATTGGTTGTTGCATGAAGTTGGTTTTGCTCCATGACCCTTTTGAGCCTTTCTTTCATTTTGTCTCTTTTTTCCTCGACAGCACTGCCCTCTTCGATTTTTGGAGCGTAAGCTAGCCTCCAAGTTATTGACTTGCTCTATAAAAGCAGACTTGCGCTCGGCAGCAACATCCATGGTATCATGCAGTTCAGCCCATATAACCTTCGCCTCCATAAGATCTTCATGTAATTGGGAGGCTTCTTGGTTGTGGGTCATTCTATCTTGTTCGGATTGCTGTAATAGATCATCGAGCTCGCCACATATAAGCAACTTTTGCTTCCGAAATAAGGAGGTGCTCAGGAAGCTGGTTCCGTTTGGTTAAATGTTGCTTTTGTTCCGTTGTAAGTCCTTCTTTTTCCAAAATCAACCTTTGCAAGCACTCGAAAGCAAGGAGGTTAGCCTAAAAAGGTTAAATCTAAGATTATTAAGGCAAAATTTAACAAACAAAATAAAATGAAAGAGAAGAAGGTTAGATTGATACCTAAGCCGAACATTGCATGTTGTTATTTAGCAAACATTCAGCAGAAAGGGAGTCCATTTTTCTTCAATCTTTCTTTGTGGCCAGCAGTTTCAGGTAGTTGGCAACCCCCACTGGTTTGGAAAATATGTGGCACTCATTCGAAACTGTAAGAATGACACTTTATTTTCCATTGAGGTTTTGAGTGGATGCCAGGCAAGTGTTCCCTAGATTCCCATGATCGGATGGCCGTGGGGAAGGAACGCTTCTTGTTGGCTCATTTGGGGCCGGTGGAGAGGAAGCAGCTGGTGTAGAAGGACATGCAATTGTAGCTAACTCAGAAGTTGATGGTAGAGGTACCTCCGGGGTAGGCTGCCTCTAAGTGGAAACATCAATAGGAGCCCGAAAACGAGACTCAACGTTCTCAACAATTTCCATTTCCGTGAAGAGTCCAAGAACTTCTTCCGGTTGTGGAGTTTTAATCTCACCTGGATAAGCATCCGGTTGAGCTGATGAAGATCTTTTTCTTCTCTAAAGGGTAGCCGCTTCATCATTGGTTCCTTCATTACCAAGGACCATTATGGCTGGTCCGATTTGCATTCCATTCAAATTCTTATCCCGAGTCTTAGCCGAGGAGGTATGTTTTCTCTTTGGTTTCTTGTCTTTGGGTCGGGGACTTCAGGAGGAGACACCTTCACCAGAAGTAAGAGTAGATTCATGAGCTCTCCTCTGGCTAAGGACATTTTTCAATGCCCGTTAAGCTTCCTCCAGGTAATCGAGAACCTCGATGGCGGGGAAAATAACGGATCCCTTCGGAAGTCCTGATAAAAGAGAGTTAACAAATCGATTTTGAATCATGATAAAGATAAAAGAAGGAAGAACAAACCTTTACTTACCATGGTTTTTGAATTTCTAATTAAATCTGGGAGTCATTTCTTTCCACCTTCGAGATTCCAGTGTAGAAATATCCAAAGTTTTCTGTACCTATTGGGCTAGGTTCTGAACCCACGGTAGTTCCCAATGAGTAGCTGGAATAAAGAAAATACAAAGTTAACAAAGGAGGTAAGTCTTTTTAAACACGGAAGGAAAAAGATATCTGAGGACTTACAGAAAAGGTTCCACGATTCAGGAACAATGGGTGATGTTGTCGTGAGAATATCCTTGGTAGTGATGACAACGAGCCATTCCATCCAGCCACGATCATTTTCAACATCGACACTGGTAAGGAGGGCGTGGTGGCCACGTTTGCTGAGCTTTAGCACACCCCCACAGATGATCTTTGGAGAGTAGAGATTGATCATGTGGCAAGAGTTAGGGTTTTCCCGGTCTCGGAGTACAATACTTGGAGGCACGCCATTGTACGCCATACTAATGGGCCTGCTTGAGCCAAACAAATTTGGTACCGGTGACAGAATTCTAAAATTCGTTGACCCAATCCCAAAGGGAAAGGGTATGTATAAACATACATGAACCCTGATTTGGAGAAAGTGGCCCTTTCGACATTACTAGGGGCCAAGATTTCAATGTTGTTCTATTCACAAACTTCCTTCACAACAAGAATTCTAGAAAGATGAATGGATGAGGGATGTATGTGAACAGGCTATTGCCTGTCACTTTTGGGGTTAATAGGTTCTTTTTGGACTTGAAGGTCAGACTGGGTGTTAAGTTGAAGAGGTATGATGGAGTTCACAGTACGAGGTTCAAATTCAACATCAACTTCTTTTGCTTTGTTATTTTTAGGGCCACCTTCGAAGAGAAGGCCGGTGTTTCCGAGGACAAGGGTGTTAGAAGACATGATGATAAGAAATTTGAGAAGGAAGATTCTATTGAGAAAGTTGAATTTTGCAGTAGGGTTCTAAGAGAATTTGAATAATAAGAAGAACAGTTTATAAAAGTAAAAAGTAAAATTGAAGAGTAGGGAAGAAGTTTATAAGCAGCATAATTTGTGGTCATGGGGTAACACGTGTTTGGGTCATTAAATGTGAAGAGACGTGCGTTCTTTCAAGTGTCAGAAACCGTTCAGAAACTTTCCCGCTATGAAAAAAAGTTTTATCTACTTCCCGACAACACTAAAGTATTGTCACCAGAAAGTAGGGGGACTATCTGTATGGGGTAAAATTGATTAGCGACAGTTGGACAAATAACGAGATGACACGTGAAACTGAAAACAGTTAAGATATGAGTCAGTAAGTAATTGGTATTGGATACAAGCATGTGATTGGTGCTGTGTGAATTTCGAAGGCATGGGAACCAATAGGAAGATTTGAAGGGATGACATCGGACAACATTCAATGAGTATCCGTTACAGAGAATCTCTGTATTAATAGCCAACCATTATGCAGCCATCAATGACAGTTTTATTCTCATTCAAGAGAATTTTGATTTGAGGATCTTGTCTCCCTCAATAGAGCGATAAATAGAAAAATTAGTATCCATTAAGGGGCACGAAAAAATTATTTGCACTCAAAGGCTATAATTTGCTCTCATACTATAAAATCTCTCACTGGTTTTTGTTCATATTACTGCTTCCGGAGAAGCTCATCATACAACCGGGCTTGTATTTCTTTAAGTTATTTTTACTTATTTTATTTCTATATTGTTTTTTCATATTTTTGGATCAAGGTAATTCACGTATCTAAAAACTACGTTACAGATTTAACAATACCGTTTTACGGATAAACATGCCCAAAAATATAATATTATAGATTTTTCGTCACATTCAATAAGATTACACCTTTGTTTCACATTCTGATGTTTGCCAAGGTTTATTTTTTGCATTCTTATTTAATTTCAGTATTCTTTCAATTGTAAAACAACAAACTACACAACTATATCCTTAAAGTTCTCAATTATTAAATCATAAAGTTTTTGACTTTATCCTTGAATTTTGAAATGTAGAACCACGAACTCTATGATTATATCATTGAGTTCTCAGTTGTAAACCACCAAGTCCATGACTCTATTCTTGATTTCCCAGTTTTAAAACAAAGAACTCCATGATGCTATCCATGAATTCTCAATTGTAGAAACACTAACTCCATGACGATATCTGCTGATTAAATAGATCATTGTAAATTCTGTGAATCATGCTGATTTAGATATTCTAGTTTTATTTCAATTATTATTGTTGACCCATAGTGAGTGTCAAAGTTGGCCATCTCGTCTCTACCACTTCGAGATTAGGCATGATACTTACTGAGTACACGTTGTTTACGTACTCATACTACACTTGCTGCACTTTTTGTGCAGGACCTGAGGCAAGTACTAGTGGAGGACCTATCGTCTTACACCCACGCTATCCAGGGGCATAGTAGTGAACTGCCTTTCTGAGCCGTTCTGCAGCTACCAGTGTCTCTCCTTGTATTTTTCATTCTGTCTATTCTTATTTCAGACAGTAGTAGAAGTTTTGTATAATTTACTAGATGCTCATACACTTGTGACACCAGGTCTTGGCACACACATTAGTAGAATTTGGTGTCTTATAATTTTTTCTTGGATTCAAATTTTAACGATATATATCTAATTTATTAGTTGGCTTGCCTAGCTATGGTGTTGGGCACCATCACGATTTATAGGTGAAACTGGATCGTGATAATTGTGTTGTACTGTATATTTTTAAAAAGATCCCATTGTCAGCAGCTAAAGATTTGACCCAGGAAGATGATAATGGTTATTCTTGAAAGATTTGGGAGGAAATAGATTTCCTCTGGCAACGTGAGGAGACAGAGGAGAAACCGTGGTCAAAAAAACTCTTTTGGTTAATCAAACAAATCTAACCTATTAGATATTTAGTAGGACATGTGTCAAAATTTTAGGGCTGTGATTGAGGTAATCGAGAGATTAGGCACCGGAGGAGAGCCGGATCCTATAATATTTGGCCGAGTTTATAAGCTACTTTAGATTTGGGATCGTAAATACACTTTTACTTTTCCTAGTGCACCTGTGCATCTATGACTGGAAGAAGGGAGCAAGATATTTTATTCGAGATAGTAGTTTGGGCATAAGGGAGCGAGATATTTTATTCGAGATAGTAGCTTGGGCATAATTGGATCCTTTTTTTATGATTATAGTAATATAAAGTGACAGTTGGAAGAATGTTTACGTACATAAGCATTTTTCAGTTAGAGGACTAAGAAAAATGCGTGTTTCCTCCAGATTTCGCGGTTTCTGCTTATAGTTTTGTATACGGTCGAGATGGAGTTCGCCTACGACATGAAAGGACGGGCTCGGAACATGACAATGCAAAACTGAAGATCGGCCCCGAGTCACATCGGGCTAAAACCTGGGGTCAGGATACCTGCCTTCGAGAATATTGAGTCTGAGACCCCGGAGTCGACCCTAGCCCCGAACGAACTCTAAGAAACATTATTAGCATAACCAACAGAAGACCGAAATATCCGTAACCGGGCAGATGTTGCGGCGAAAATCTTGACGCGTATCAGTAAGGAACCGGCGATCAGCAAATCAAGAGATTTTTACCTTTTATAGAATTGTACCTAAAGTAGGACTCCTCTACTATATAAAGGGGGGTCTGATAATCCATTGGACACATTTTACACGCATTCCAAAGCAATACATCATTATTATTTCTCTTTAAGTTCTTGTTCTTCTGTGTCTTAACACTGATCGAAGCGTACCTGGCTCTTCGGGTGATTAACCTTCCAAGGCTGAGACTGTTCAATTCGTGTGGTTTGCATTTACTTTACCATTATTTATTTCAATTGCAATCTAATTTATCTTTTTGTGTCAAGTTAGTCCACATATCCTTAAAATCACTTTCAAATTCAATTGTTATCCGATTTTGAGGGTAAACAGTCTGGCGCCCACCGTGGGGATACGGATAATAGTGGTTATTTGATATAAATCTCCATAACACACATACTTTACACTTGTTCTTTGAAGTGCCTCTAATTGCATGTTAAAATTCAAAATGTCGAACTCTCAATCAGCACCCCTACATGTTGAGAATGAGTCCTGTCATCACGGTCAAAATAACAACATAGCGCCCGGTGACGAGGTATCGCCCGTTGATCCCATCGAAATTCCGGCCGCGGACCCGATTGATGCTAATTCACATGTGGCTATCGACACAAACCTGCCTACCGACCCCGAGAATAGCGTGTGTGGTGGAACCCAATCGACAGCTCAAAATACACAAAATATTGGAGGAGACGAGATCAGTTTACGGGTGATCTTCGAGATGTTACAGGCTCAACAGGCGGCGATAGCTCAGTTACAGAACCAAAGCTGTGCACTGAGCAGAGTTGAACCCGATCCGCCCCGGAAAGTCACCCGCAGGGATGAACCAGTCGCTGAAAAGTCAAACGAAAATGAATCGAAGGCTAACCTCGAGATCATAAAGATGCTCGAAGAACTTACAAAACGGGTAGAATCAGGGGAGAAGAAAATCGAAGCTAATGACAAAAAGGTGAAAACCTACAATTCCAGGGTAGACCAAATCCTAGGAGCAAAGCCGATATTGAAAGGCATGGATTCTAAGATGTTCGTGAAAAAACCTTTTCCTCCGAGCGAGGCTCCAAAGCCGATCCCTAAGAAATTTTGCATGCCCGAGATTGCTAAGTATAATGGAACGACCGACCCAAATGAGCATGTAACCTCTTACACATGTGTCATCAAAGGGAACAACTTGGAGGATGATGATATCGAGTCTGTCCTGTTGAAGAAGTTCGGAAAGACTTTGTCAAAAGGAGCTATGATATGGTATCGCAATTTACCTCCTAATTCTATTGACTCATTTGATATGCTTGCGGATTCTTTCGGGAAAGCACACGCCGGGGCCATCAAGGTCGAGACCAGGAAATCAGACCTTTTCAAAGTAAAACAGAAGGATAACGAGATGCTCAGAGAGTTCGTGTCCCGGTTTCAAATAGAACGAATGGACCTGCCACCGGTTGTTGATAATTGGGTCGTTCAGGCTTTCACCCAAGGGCTCAATGTTCGAAGCTCGGTGGCTTCATAATAGTTGAACAAAACCTGATAGAATATCCGGCCGTTACATGGGCCGACGTGCATAACCAGTATCAATCTAAAATCAAAGTCGAAGATGATCAACTCGGGGCCCCTTCGGGTCCGTTTATCCCGTCATAATCATCAACACAGTTAAGAGAGACATCGATCGTGAATCGAGATCAAACATGGGTCGGTATCAGCCGTATAATGGAGACCGAAGAAGCAGTGGGTCCGGGCAAAACTCTATGAGAAATGAAAGAAGAATTGATCGAGGTCAGAGCAACTGGGGACTCAAGAGCAAAAGCAGCTTCGACAGGCCCATCGGGCCTAAAAAAGAAACGAGGTTATCGGAATACAACTTTAACGTCGATGTTGCTGCCATTGTATCAGCTATCGGATGCATCAAAGATACGAAATTGCCTCGACCTCTACAATCCGATCCAACCTAAAGGGATCCTAACCAGATGTGTAAATATCACGGTACTCACGGTCACAGAACGAGGGATTGCCGACAGTTAAGAGAAGAAGTAGCCTGATTATTCAACAACGGGCATCTTCGAGAACTCCTGAGCGACCGAGCCAAGAATCATTTTAGGAATAGGGATTCTAACATACAGACCGAATAAGAAGAACCTCAACATGTCATTAACATAATCATCGGTGGGGTCGATGTCCCACAGGGGGCGATGTTGAATCACACCAAAGTGTCCATCACGAGGGAAAAACGGACTCGGGATTACATGTCGGAAGGAACCTTATCTTTCAATGACGAGGACGCGAAAGGGATCGTGCAGCCCCACAATGATGCACTGGTAATATCTGTACTTGTAAATAAATTTCGAGTTAAGCGTGTATTAATTGATCCAGGTAGCTCGACCAACATCATCCGATCGAGGGTCGTGGAGCAGCTCGGTCTACAAGATCAAATCGTGCCTGCAGTCCGAGTACTAAACGAATTCAACATGGCATGTGAAACCACTAAGGGGGAGATAACATTACCGGTGAACACCGCCGGGACCATCCAAGAAGCTATGTTTTATGTGATCGAAAGAGACATGAGGTACAACGCTTTGTTCGGGAGGCCATGGATCCACAACATGAGGGAAGTGCCCTCGATTCTGCACCAAGTGTTAAAATTCCCAACACCGGGTGGGATTAAAACAATCTATGGAGAACAGCCAGCCGCAAAGGAGATGTTTGCGGTCGAAGAGGCGACTCCGATATCCGCACTTGCAACGACAAAGGGGCCGAGTTCGGTTGCAAAGCAAGAAGCTAAATAGCAATTATCGACACCATCCCCGACTCAACCGTAGAAACAGGGGACTGATGAAGACGATGATTACGGGGTCCCCAGATCTTTCATAGCCCCCGATGACTGTGACACTACAAAATCAACGGTCGAGGAACTGGAACAAGTTACATTGAGTGAACATTTTCCCGATCGAAAGGTATACCTGGGAATGGGGTTAAGCCCCGAGCTCAAGCAAAACTCATTCAATTTCTCATGGCTAATGAAGATTGTTTCGCTTGGTCCCACCATGATATGACAGGGATCTCGCTGGAGATAACCACTCACAAACTAAGCCTGGACCCGAAGTTCCATCCGGTCAAGCAGAAGAGGAGACCTCAGTCCGAGGTCAAACATGCTTTCATCAAGGATGATGTATCTAAACTCCTTAAAATAGGGTCCATTCGGGAGGTCAAATACCCAGATTGGTTAGAAAATGTGGTGGTAGTCCCTAAAAAGGGAATAAATTAAGAATGTGTGTAGACTATAAGGATTGGAATAAGGCATGTCCCAAGGACTCCTTCCCTTTGCCCAATATCAATCTCATGATCGATGCCACGGTCGGCCACGAGATCCTCAGTTTTCTCGATGCCTATTACAGGTACAACCAAATACGAATGATCCCTGATGATCAGGAAAAAAACCTCCTTCATCACTAAGTACGACACATACTACTATAACATGATGCCATTAAGATTAAAAAACGTCGGTTCCACTTACCAACACCTATTAAATCGGATGTCCGAGGAACAAATAGGAAAATCAATGGAGGTTTACATTAACGATATATTGGTTAAGTCCCTACGAGCAGATGACCATGTAAAACATTTGCAGAAAACCTTCAGCATATTAAAGAAATACAATATAAAGCTGAACCCGGTGAAACGAGCATTTGGAGTTGGATCAGGTAAATTCCTGGGGTTTATGGTATCCAACCGAAGAATCGAGATCAACCCCGACAATATCAAAGCCATCAAAGATATCAAGGTTGTGGACAACGTGAAGGCCATACAAAGATTAACCAGGCGCATAGCCACCCTGGGACGATTTATTTCGAGGTCCTCCAACAAGAGCCACCGGTTATTTACACTATTGAAGAAAAAGAATATCTTCTCATGGACCCGGAGTGCCAACGGGCCTTGGAGGAGCTCAAGCGGTATCTATCGAGCCCACCGCTGCTTCACACGCCGACGACAGACGAACAACTATACTTGTACTTGGAAGTATCAGAGATAGCGGTAAGTGGAGTCCTGGTCCGGAAAAAGCAAGGTACGCAATTTCCAATTTACTATGTTAACAGGACCCTAGGTAAGGCCAAAAATGGGTACCCTCACTTAGAAAAGCTGGCGCTCGCTTTGCTAAGCGCCTCTAGAAAGCTAAAACTATACTTCCAGTATCACCCCATATGTGTCGTGACTACTTACCCGTTGAGAAATGTTATGCATAAGCCCGAGCTCTCGGGGTGGTTGGCCAAATGGGCCGTGGAAATCAGTGGGTACGATATTGAATATCGACCCCGGACCGCCATTAAATTTCAAATTTTGGCAGACTTTGTGGCCGAATTTACGCCGGCCCTAATACCCGAGGTCAAAAGAGAGTTATTAATCAACTCAAGGACCCCTTCGGGGATCTGGACCCTCTTTACGGACGGCGCCTCGAACGCAAAAGGGTCCTGACTTGGCATCGTATTGAAGCTACCAACAAGCATTGTAGTTAGACAATCTATTATAACTATGAATTTGACTAACAACGAGGCCGAATATGAGGCTATGATTGCAGGTCTCGAACTAGCCAAAAGCTTGGGGGCAGAGGTGATTGAAGCCAAGTGCGACTCCCTCCTCGTGGTAAACCAAGTTAATGGGACGTTCGAGGTCAGAGAAGAATAAATGCAAAGGTACCTGGATAAGTTGCAGCTAACATTACATCGGTTCAAAGAATGGACTTTGCAACACGTACCTCGGGATCAAAACAGTGAGGCCGATACCCTTGCTAACTTAGGATCATCGGTCGAGGACGACAAGTTTAACTCGAGGGAAATCATACAACTTATTAGATCGGTAGTGGAAGAGGGCCATGCTGAGATTAAATCAATGAGCCTAACTTGGGACTGGAGAAATAAATATGTAGAATATCTGAAGACCGGCAAAACTGCCCTCGGATACAAAAGAATCGAGGGCCCTGCGTATAAAGGCAACCCAATTTAGCCTATCCGAAGATGGAACCCTATTCAGAAGAACATTCGATGGCCCACTCGTGATATGTCTAGGAACAGGGCATACCAAGTACATTTTGAGGGAAATCCATGAAGGCACATATGGAATTCATTCAGGCGCCGAATCATTAGTTCAGAAAATAATCAGAGCTGACTACTACTGGACCAATAGGGAAAAGGACGCGAAGGAGTTTGTACGAAAATGTGATGAATGTCAAAGAGACGCTCCGATGATTCATGAGCCCGGGGAGCTACTTCATTCAGTTTTGTCACCATGGTCGTTCATGAAGTGGGGAATATATGTTAGCCCCCTTCCGTGGGCACCCGATAAGGCTCAATTTATATTATTTATGACTAACTATTTTTCTAAGTGGGTGGAAGCCCAGGCATACAAAAAGGTCAGGGAGAAAGAAGTCGTCGATTTCATTTGGGACCACATCATATGCCAGTTTGGGATGCCGACCAAGATCGTATGCGACAACGGGAAACAATTCATCGGCAGCAAAGTAAGCAAGTTTCTCGAAGATCATAAGATCAAAAGGATCCTATCGACACACTACCACCCTAGTGGGAACGGACAAGCAGAATCGACCAACAAAACCATACTCCAAAACCTCAAAAGGAGGTTGACCAACGCCAAAGGAAAATGGAAGGAAATCCTGCCCGAAGTCTTATGGGAATACCGTATGATATCGAAGTCCAGTACCGGGCCTACCCCATTCTCACTGGTTTATGGTGTCGAAGCTCTAATACCGGTAGAAGTCAGAGAATCAAGTCTCAGGTATCGATACGCAACCAAAGAATCAAATGATGAGGCTATGAATACGAGCCTAGAACTATTAGACGAAAGGTGCGAAGCAACCGTCCGGTTGACCGCCCCAAAACAGCGGATCGAGAGATATTACAATCGAAGAGCCAACCTTCGACATTTCAATATCGGGCACTTGGTGTTAAGGAAGGTCACGCTAAATACCCGGAACCAGAACGAAGGGAAGTTGGGACCAAACTGGGAAGTCCCTTATCAAATTATCGAGATCACCGGTAAAAGATCGTTCAAACTCGGAACAATGAACGGTGAGCAACTACAGAACAACTGGAACATAGCTCACTTGAAGCGATACTACTGTTAAGATACAACCTCATTCATTTTCCTTTTATTTATTTACATTTCGAACTAACACTTGCAGGCGATCATCAAAGTACGATATAATCTTTAGGCCTGAAAGCACGCGTTGCACTCTTTTTTCCTTAAACTGGTTTTGTCCCAAATGGGTTTCCCGGCAAGGTTTTTAATGCAGCAATAGTAAATCGTGATAACATAGAATTGAAGGCCAGTTACGAACCGATATCAAAGATCACGATAACAGTATTTGAGGCTTACCTACTATCGGCCCCGAACACTGGGGGCATTACCCTCGGATAACGATTTTAGCAAGGAAAGAAACTTTATGATTGAATGGTCTCGGCTCGATCGATAGGATTTACTGTAAGGGCCAAACGATCAAATGAACCGTACATGCATAGACTGCTCGAACCTTGGAACAAAGCTTGTACACATGTGTAACTATTACGCACAAGAATAAAAAGAAGTATCTACCTTGCGGATAAATATCTTGTCCCTTAAAAATTTCTTTTCTTTCTTAAGGAATTTCCTACATACGATCCTCTAAGGTATCGAGCCAAAGGTTCACCTTATCCGGGTTAACATTATCACTCCTAATCGGAGACTACTGTCCAAAAACAAACTCGGACGGCTCGGGCTATCGGAGCTCAGGGGCACAAGACCTATTAGGCAGAGCCCGAACCTTAAAGGCTACGGCCATCCCCATTCGGGGACTGTTATCTTAGGCAAGCCTGGATAACTAGAGGTGACAAGCCCACTGGGCAGCACCCGAACTAAGAAGGCTACGACCATATTAAAACGGCTCGGAGACATCCGTGACCCGTAATAAAAAATAAGGCCTTGAAAATTTTCAAAACCAGTTCTAAAGTCTACCCTCGGCAAACTATAATCTAAAAATTATAAGTACTTTAGGGAAACGTTTACAGTCATACCAAACCCCCACGATGCCTTAAACAAAATAATTTCGAAGGCAAGGCCTGTTCGAATCTCCGAACATGACCTAACTATCTCATGCTAAGGTATTTCGATCTTTGCAAATATAAATAACAAAGAAAAGTACACAACAAAACTCAGAAATTGCCGAAGGGAAAAACAAGCTTTATATTATATGTACGTAAAGTATTTACAAAGGCTAAACGACCTTGACAAAAAGAACAAAAGTACACAAGTACAAAAATACAAAAAATATAAAAGACACTTAAACAACATGGTCTTCACCGGAGCCCGCCTCGTCGCCAGGGTCTTCGGAGTCTCCTCCACCCTTAGATCCGCTCGAACCATCGGAGTCTTCCTCAGGATAAGCCAACCTCTTGGCCTCGGTTTCAAGCCCCTTAGCATTCCACGATTTCGGTCGACAAGTTAAAACCCCGAGCATGAATCTCCTTGAGGGCCTCCCTTCGGGACTTTCGCTTCGCGTGCTTGACGATATCTTTAGTTTGGACCTGGGCTGCCTCGGCATCGGCCTTATATTGGGCCACCATTTCGTAGGCATCGGCTTTAACATCAACAACCACCAACTTGGCCGTTTCTATCTCCTTGGCAAGATTTCCTCGATCAGAGACGGGTACACTTAGCTGAGACTGGAGCTCTCAAACCCTTTTGGCCTGAACCTCGGCCTTTTCTTTTTCCGCTCGAAGCTGGGCCTTAGCCGAAGCCAGCTGCGCCCGAGAAGTCTCCTTTTCCGTGACCAGGCATTTTATCCTGCCCCTCCATTCGCCATTCTCGGCCTTGACAATGTCCATCTCAGCTCGCAGTTGATCGATCAGATCGATTTTTTGTTGGACCTGCGGATTCCGATCGTTAGTCACCAAGCCTAGCTTATCGTCACCAACCTCAAATACTTTTACCTGCTTGACCAAATCGGCATGCTCTTTCCGAGCCACCTCCAGCTCATCTTGGAGGCTCTTAGCCTCCCCCTCACGCTGCTCGCTGAGAAGTTTGTAAGAATCTCTCTTCTCAGTGAGCCCTCGGACCTCGGCTCCAGGATGGTTTAGCTCATCCTGATATCGGAGAAAGGTCTTATGATGAAGCACCGAGGCATGAAGACACAAAGAAAAATGTTAACATTATCTACAAATTAGTCTAAGTATGAATTGAAATCATCAAGAGATATCTGAAGTTACCCGATTTAGCACCTGTTGTGCTTCATTAAAAATGCAGGGCGCGTCTACCTCATTCATCTTACATTGGTCCTCCTCAGTCACCAAGCGTAGAAGATAGCTGGCGACCCCTACGGGGGCGCAAATGATCCGGGCATCCTATGGAATAGAGATGACGATCGACCGCTTCCGGTCGGGATCCACACTCGGAGCTGGAAACCGGTTGACCAGCTTCGGGCTTGAAGAAGGCCCGTTTGTTCCCAAAGACGAATTTTTCTTTGGCACCTCTAAGTCACCCAACCCGGTGACGTCCTCCGTGGTGGTATAATCCACGCCATCAAAAAACCAACAAAGGGGTCGTCCGCTCCGAGGACCCTCTCGTTGGGATGTTCCTTCATCGTCTGAGCCTCATTGTACCTGGAATCAATGAACGAAGGAGACTCGGTGATGTCGATCACACTGTGTGCTTTCTTTAGGGCATCGCCCACATCCTGAGAAGCTTCGGCCACGGCCTCCTTGTTGTCCTCCCTAACTTGAGGCAGATCGGCCTCATCTCTCTCCGGTTCGGATGCCCCTTGCCTTTTGAGTCGTGATGACACTCGGGCCACCAGATTGAATTCTTCTTCTTGTTGTTCTTCTTCGGATTCATCCCTCAGCCGATAGAGAGAATCCGAAGATGGTGCTCGAGTGGTGGTGCTTTCTTTGGATTTACGCACTAGTCTTCTCCTTGTTTTCTTCTTCTCCGAGCTCGGAGAACTCGGAGCCCTTTTTCTTTTCTTCTTTTCACCCTATCTAGGAGCAGGGGACTCGGGGGGGAAATCATCGCTACCGTATGGGGGCCTTATTTTGACATCCTTGGATAAACCTGCAAAAAGAAAATAAGACAAATGAGGACTTAATGAAGCAAAAGGGAAACCAAATATTACTCATGAAAGAGATCTCACCATGCGAACGGGCCTCCTATCGGCCCTTTGAAAGCTCGCGCCACGAATGCTCAGAATAAGGCCTTTGTAATACGATGCCCTCGACCAACTCCTTGAGTCGAGAAACTACATTCGGGACCCGAGCAACAGCTGCACCACCACAGAACACTGATAAGAAGGAAGGAAAAAAATGATAAATTAAATTCTGGAAGCAAACTTATACTTACGTGACATGTTCCACTACTCAGGGAACGACATGTGCTTGGCCGGGATCAAGTCCGAAGTCCTCACTCGGACGAAACGGCCTATCCAACCTCGATCCTTATCTTCATCGATACTCGAGAACGAGGCTTTACAGGCCCGACGGGCGAGTTTGATCAATCCCCCATGGTAGAGTCGGGGACTGTATAAACGCATGAGGTGGTCGATAGTGAAAGGGCATTCTTCGATCTTGCTTACAAAGAAACGGAGGAGGAATACGATCCTCCAGAAAGAAGGGTGAATTTGACCGAGGGTTACCTCGTATCATTTGTAAAAGTCGATGATAACCGGGTCTAAGGGGACCAGCGTGAAGGAATTAGTGTAAAGACTTAAAAATCCCTCGACGTGGGTGGTGATGACCTCGTCAGGTTCGGGAACCACCACATGTTTGTCAACCTAGTTACAATCCTTTTTGACTTTGGAGAGAATATCCTCTGTGATCGAGCAGATGTACCTCGAGACCTCCTCGCACCGGCCTGGTACGGAGGAGGGCTTTTCGACCTTAAAATCAGCATTGACCGGGCACTCCCCCCTCCCCCCCGGGATAAACATTTTCAGAGGAGGTTCCGGTACTGGTTCCTTGACAGCAGTACGTGAAACGGTCTCTTCGGTAGCCGGTCGTGAGGTAGAAGGAGTTTCTTTTTGGGGAACGGTTTTTGAAGTCTTCGCTATTTCTTTGAAAATAAAGGAAAAAGGAGGAAGAAGAGGAAGTTAAAAGAGTACACTTGATGACTTGGGATGAAGACGGAACAGAAGTTCTTATAAGAATATCTCAAATAACCAAAATATAAGTGCCTGAAAATATTAAGATTGCTAAGATACGAGGGCAGAAGATTTGAATGTAAAGTTTGAATGAGCAAATGAGGGGGAATTTATAGTTTTTCAACGACGGTTCGCATCCAGGAGTGACCGACCAGCAACTGACAAACATTTAATGCCATTAAGACTTGACTAACGAGATATTTCGACTGTTTTGTCGTTTAAGTCGTGTGGTGTCGAAGAAAGAATCGGAAGCTCGTGTCGTTTCTCGTCGTCTACTTTCCGAAAAATGAGGGGACTATCTGTATACAGTCGAGATCGACTTCGCCTATGACATGAAAGGACGGGATCGGAAAATGACAATGCAAGACTGAAGATCGGCCCCGAGTCATACCGGGCTAGAACCCGGGGTCAGGATAACTGCCTTCGAGAACATTGAGTTCGAGACCCCGGAGTCGACCCTAGCCCCGAACGAGCTCTAAGAAATATTGTTAGTATAACCAACAGAAGATCGAAATATCCATAACCGGGCAGATGTTGCGGCAGGAATCTCGGCGCATATCAGTAAGGAACCGACGATCAGTAAATCAAGGGAATTTTACCTTTTATAGAATTGTACCTAAAGTAGGACTCCTCTACTGTTTAAATGGGGGTCTAATAATCCATTGAACACATTATAACACGCATTCCAAAGCAATACATCATTATTATTTCTCATTAAGCCCTTGTTCTTCTGTGTCCTAACACTGATCGAAGCGTACCTGGCTCGAGGGTGATTAACCTTCCGAGGCTAAGACTGTTCAATTCGTGTGGTTTGCATTTACTTTACCATTAGTTATTTCAATTGCAATCTAATTTATCTTTTTGTGTCAAGTTAGTCCACATATCTTTAAAATCACTTACAAATTCAATTGTTATCCGATTTTGAGGGTAAATAGGTTTAAATACGTGGTTTAGGATTCGTGGCTTCAAAGTTCAAATGGAGAATAAATCGCTGAGGTCACTAATTCTCCAGCTGTCCCTCCAGAATTCTAATAGTGCACCACTATGTTAACAGATTAATTAAGGTCCTTGCTTCGTAATTTCATGTCTCGTGCAATTGAATTAAACTAGTTTCTATGCGATGCACATGTATTTTATATCATATTTTTATAAAATATATACTAAATTAATTAATGCTTACATAATTGAAAAATATTGATTTTACCATATATTACATATTTAAATATGCCAGAAGCTAGCATTACTTTGTAACTTTAAGAACCTTTTAAAATAAAGTAAAAAGACGTACTCTCCTACCAACTTTATCTCGGTTCTTCTAACCAAAACATTATTAATTAAATTTTGGTATATCTCCTTTATGAGTTTGATTGCTTCAATAGACGACGTAAAAAGCAACGGTCTTTGATCAACTTTCTTTTTCCTATATTCTTCGTGCATAACATAATCAATTGGGCTTTGGCATAATTATCCTCTCAAGGTTGATTGCTCTTTTCTTAGGAGGATTCAAGCCTCGTATTTTTTATATGAATGTAGATGTCATGCACATAATTAAGCTTCATCATCATATAAACATATAAATAATATCTGCATTTATTCATCAATGAGTGTTAAGAGGTCAAATCTACAAAATGGGTCATTTTTTATTTACTGAATGAAAATTAGAGTATCAAGTATGATAGAATTAAGGAAAAAGGGTCATATATCTTATGTTATTCAGATAGGTCTGATTTCTTTTTTTATTTTTGAAAAAATTTTGAGCTTGATATCTTCCTTGAGTCGCCAGGGTCCTTTCTTCACATTAGTATATCAGAACAAAGAGCTCTCCTTCTCTTCCCATTAATCATAATGATGATTGCTTTGTCCGTCTACTTTCCTGAAATCATTCGGTTATAGTAAAAATATACTTCTACAATTTCTAAGGAGCGCATAGTGCTTATATAACTTCAAGAATGCAACAAACTAATTAAAGGCAGTAGAGTGGGGACTAACAAAACTATTGGTAAATATCTGTAATTTTATCTTTCTCAAATAAATATAGAATTTTATCTGCAAGAGTAAGAAGCAGATAATAGCAAGTTATAAGTCATATCACAATATCTTTCGTCGGAGATTCATATTCTAAAGCTATTTATGTTACGAAAGATTTTATTATGAATCTTTTCTAGACTTTATCAGAGTGGTCTTGTAGTCTTATTTCAGATGAAGAAGATTGTAGAAATATAACTAAACAAGAAATAGTCAAATGTCAATGATCTATTGCCCATGTACTCGCACTGAACTATAAATATTCTACCTAATTATAATTTTCCAATATTTTTGTCCTTTCAAATATAAATATTGGCTTGGCTTTATTTTTGAACTGAATATGTATTAATTTGAAACATAATTTGGTAAATTTCTGTAATCTGGTAATATTATATGGAGAATCTGTACATAAATCCAAATTCGTAATGTAAGAAATTATCAATACTAATTAGAGGAATTTATGCCGCTTACCATGTCTCATTTTATATTTTGAGTATTCAACAATAAATTCCCAGATTTTGAGGGAAACCTTCTTCTTCTCTATTTTTTATTCAATTTTCAACAACATAAGTATGATTGTATTCAACTATATATAGACATCACATTTCACAACCAAGTTTGATAAATCAATGTAACCCTACCTTTTCATATACAATTTCAAGAGAGAAAGTATTATCAAAATGTCTTGCAAACTGAAAATTAAAAGTCAGAAAATAAAAAAAAGAATTACTACTACTTGTACGTAATTAGGTGAAAACCCAACAATTTTTAAAAAAAGGCAGAAAATCAAAAAGAACAAATCAATCGAATTGGCATTTGAAAAGCATGAACTTTACGACAAAAGACATAAATTCAAAGAGAGTACAACTAAAACAAACGATAAATAAGAAAGTTTAACTATTGTGACAATGAAAAATCACTAATTGTCTTACAATCATCTCCAAGTTTTAATTGTATCGTTATCCCTTTACAAGCGAAGAAAATTTCTACCAAAATGAGACATACAATATACATTATCTCAGATGAAGTCATACTACATAACCGCATAGTATAGATTACAACTAATATTATTAAGCTAATAAACATGACAACCAACTATCTCTTATATGTTGGACTAACAAAAAAAAAAGCATATAACGGACCAGAATTAAGCGCGCGCTGCAGCAGTGGCTCTCTTATTGTATAATTCCATACCGCTCTCTTTTTGCGAAACCTTTTTCCAAAAGCACATCCCTCAAAATCTTTTTTCGCACTTGCACCTTGCAGTGAAACCTGATCAAACGGAAAACAAAGTAAACCTAAATCTCAAACTTGCACCCGAAATCATGCATAAAAATATTAGTTTGACAAATTTTGTCCAATCGGCAATCAGATATAACTCCAATTTAACTTAGAAAAGAGAATGACAGATAATAAAAATAATGATGATGATTATGCGGAATGTGGAAGTATTTATGCATATAGAAGAACTTGGTGTTTTCGCGGTTCGCTCATGGCTGATTAAGCCATTTTACAGTAATACAAGAGATGTGATTAGAGAGCAATAGCGATAACAACTGAGTAAATAGGAGTTGTTTGTAGGTGTTACGTTTTTTTTTAACAATGTTTACTTTTTAGCAAACAAAAATAGGCTCTCTTTTAAGAGTTGTGACTGTTGATAAAGAATATAAAGCGTTAGAACTTAGAAACAGGCTTTTTCTTAATAGGGGTCTGATGGAAGGTTGCGTCTCCTTGTAGGCTTTAGTTTTTTATTTATATTTAAGAAATCTATTTATATGTTAATAAAAGGATAATTTGGTAATCTAACTTTTTAGTTTTGGGGTTTCCATTTTTAATATAGTATAGATATAAATATATAGATTATATATTGTATACGCATGTTCCTTAATTTTGACTGCAATAGGTACATATAATCTGGGATCTCGATCCCTTGAGTATTCTTACTCATTGTTTTCAGAAAATTACCAGTATATATCCCCTACAACTGTTATTCTACGTACCTAGCTTCCCTGGTTATGAAGATCGTGGAGTTTCTGTCTCAGATATGACAGCATCATACTTTCCAATTTCAGGTTATGTGCAGAAAATTAGCCGCACGCGGGATATAATTGATGTCATTGAAAACCTTAAAATTTTGAATACGTTTTTCCATACTAGTGATGGAGTTTGAAACACGGGGTCAACTCATGTAACTTTCAGAGTGAATTCAGATGTCAATTTCTTATTTATTGTATAATAAATTCTACATATTTAGAAGTTGCATTAAAAAAATACTAGTATATAAATCACAATACTTATGATTAATGATATATTTAAAGATGTTTGAAAATAATGGTTAAAAAAAAAAAGGAAATTGTGTAACTTCTCCACATAATAATGTGTTTTTTTCTCTTCTTCTTCTACTAAATTCTTTTTGGACGAAGAGATTAGAAAATAACACTTACCCATTTAACCTTTTTGTGTCTATTGGCGAATACTTTAACAATCCAAACTGTGCTATTCTTTTAAGGTGCAAAGGGCGGTCGCGATACATCAATGAAATTTCTCAAGTGAAAAAAGAAGAGAACGTCGTTCCTTCATTGGTTATTTTTATATTTTCTTACGTTGGATTGCGAATCTTTGTTCCTTAAATATCTTAAGGAATTTATTCTTTCCTATCCTCCATACCCTAAGCATCAGAATGTCTATCTCGGCCTTCTTTATGGCCACTATATCATTTGTATTTAAGGCCATAATAAGTTAGTCTCTGACCCTCATTCAAGTTTTAAGTCTTCAAAAAACAATGTCCAATCTGAGCTTTCTTGATCTCCAATACAACCTCTCAAAGAGAAAATTTCTGAGGAAGCCAACTAGGATGTTATCCAGAATAAACTCTAGATTGTTGCCAGTATATCAACCAAGTTTGGATGAGCTAAAACGAGTGTTTGATAAATTTGACACTAACAAAGATGGCAAGATTTCACCAGGGGAGTACAAGGGCATATTAAGAGCCATGGGAAAGAAAAACCTCCTCACAAAAGAAGTAGATAAGATATTCGACGTAGCAGATGCAGATGGTGACGGATTTATAGATTTCAAGGAGTTTGTAGAAGTGCAGAAGAAAGGAGGTGGAGTTAAAACAATAGATTTGCAGAGTGCATTTCATACGTTTGACAAGGATGGTGATGGTAAGATCAGTGTGCAAGAAGTGTATGAGTTGCAGCAGAGGCTCGGGGAACAATGCAGCCTTCATGATTGCAGGAATATGGTGAGGGCTGTAGATGCTAATGGGGATGGTGTGATTGATTTGGAAGAGTTCATTACCATGATGACTCGTACCATGATACATTATTAGAAGCTTTCTACTGCAAGAAAATGGTCTTTAGCAACCAAACAAAATAAAAAATCTGAACTGGTTCTTCCTATAGCTCATATTTACACACACACACTAATCATATCTACTTATCTTTTCCTTGTATATATATAATGTATGTGCATGTCTTGCTGCAAACTTTTGCCTCTATGGCATTAGTCATGACTAGTTATATAAGACAAAAGAAAACATTTATTTCGTAGGTTTTAAATCTTGTTGTTGGTTCGTGTAACAACCCGACCGATCGTTTTGATCTTTAGCTGTAATGACACGGCCAGTCATTTTGTCTATTTGAATCTCGTTCCCCTATTTGATGCTTCCCGTAAGTGTGTTTGTAGCTTTATAACTTGCGTGGTGGTTAGTTTGACGTCGGGAGGGTTTGAGAATGAATTGAGACACTTAGTCTCATTTTTTGAAACTTAAGTTGTAAGAATTGACCAACATTTGACTTTTGTAGAAACAACCTCAAATTGGTGTTTTAATAGTTTCAATAGGTGCGAATGTTGATTTTGGACTTAGGCGTATGTTCAAAATTTGATTTGGAGGTTCCTAGGGTGCTTTGGCTATATTTGCCGAAAGTTGGCAATTTGTAGGATTGGAGAGTTTAAAGGTTTGACCGGGGGTTGTCTTTGATGATATAAGAGTCGGATTGTTGTTCCAAAATTTGGTATATGTTATTTATATCATTTGAGACTTGTGTGCAATGTTTGGTTAGAATCCGGATTGGCTAGGCTTGAATCAGACGCTTGGGTGCAAGTTAGAAGTTCTTGATTTAAAGAGAGTGATTTTGATCGTCGATTCTTGGTTCTGATGTTATTCGTGGTGCTTCGAGATTTTGAAAAAGTTAGGATAAGGTATTGAGACTTGTTGTTATGACTGGACGGGGTACCGGGGGGCTTGGGTGTGATTCAGGGTGGTTTTCGAACCATTTCCCCTTGTTTTTGGATTCCCGATTTCTGGTGCAAGTGGCTTCTTCGTGATCGCGAGAGAGAGAGACTCGTGGTCACAGAGTAGAGGATATGGCAAGTGAGGATTTAACCTTCGCATTCACGGGAGTGGGATAGCGTTCGCGGTTGGGCCTTCGCATTCGCGTAGTGGGGGCAGTAGCTAGGAAAGTTTTGCTTTCGCAATCGCGATGTAGGTCCCGCAATCGCAATGGTATACCTTGGGAAAATATTTAAGTTGAGATTTCGGAAATTTTACCCACTTTATCATATTTTGAGCCCTAGATTTCGAGAGTGGGAGATTTTGAAGGGCAAATTCACTACATCATTGGAGGTAAGCAATTTACACTTAGATTTGACTTTCTATCATATGTTTTCACGTATACACCTAAAAGCTTGGATTTTAAAGTGAAATTTGGGAGCTTTTGGAAAAACTTTTGGAAAGTGAATGATTGAGATTTGAACCCCGATTTGAAGTCCATTTTGGATGAAACTTGTATATTTGAACTCTTATTGGAATGAGTGTTCGGGATTTTTAAGTTTTGTCTGGTTCAGAGAAGCGAACTTGGATTGAATTTTTAGTTGACTTTATGTATTTGATTAAAGATTCAATCTTTATCGTTTGGATTCGATTTCTATGGATTTGTTTAACGTTATTGACTTTTATTTGCCTAGATTCGAGCCGCTTGGAGTTGGATTTTTTAGGATTTGGCATCTTTGCTGATTTTTAGCTTACTGGACAGAGGTAAGTCTCTTGTTTAACCTTGTTAAGAGGGAAACGTCAAGGATTTGACTTGATTACTATATGTTTAAGGTATTGGGGTAGTGTATATATACTATTAGAAATTCGATAAAAACAGACCAAAAATACCGACCAACGTTGGTCGGTAATGGCGAAAAACCGACCAAAACGCGACCATTTACGGGTGAACGGTATTTTTATGGTCGGAAAGGCATACCGACCAAAGTTGGTCGGAAATTTGGTCGGTCAATTAAATTCAAAAAACAAATATTGCAAAAAAAACCGACCAAAGTTGGTCGGTATTTTAATTATGTAATAAAAAGATTCACCATCTGGGAATCGAACAGCGGTCTGTACTGTGGCAGGATACTATTCTACCACTAGACCATTGGTACATTTTATTTTAAGACTGTCTTTTATTTGATTTATACTCTTTAATTATATTTTCGCACGAAAATAACCGACCAAAGTTGGTCGGTTTTATTAAAAAGTAAAATTACCGACCAAAGTTGGTCGGTTTTTTTAAATGACCGGCCGAATTAACCGATCAATTTTGGTCGGTTTTTTTAATATTAATTTTCATTTATTTTAATTGAAAAACCGACCAAAGTTGGTCGGTTTCTTGAAACATAAATTTCGCGGGACTCAAAAATAGTTTCTCGCATTTTTGCGCCAAAGAAAACCAACCAAAGTTGGTCGGTTTCGTAAAAAAAAATTAAAAAAACATATTTTGAAAAACCGACCAACTTTGATCGGTTTTTTGACCGACCAAAGTTGGTCGGTCGACCTTGGTCGGTTTTTGCCGAATATCTAGTAGTGATACGCGGTGGCGAGCGTACATGCACTTACCAAGTTTTTATCATGACCGAGGTAGAATTGAAATATTGTATGCCTTGTTTTGACTATGTGCTCATTTGATTCATGATTTGTTTGGTTTATGTGTCTACTTTTCTTTCTTATTCATGTAAGAAATTATTCTTAGGTTTATGATTAATTACAAAAGCATGGGAACTTATCCTTGATATGTTGAATCGCTTAAATTGTTCGTAGTTGATGACGTCCAAATCCACTACTAAAAAGTAAATGGACACAGACGTATGCATTATAATTTATCCAACTATGAGTCGGGGTCGAATTCCACAGAGAACAATATGTAGGCGATTAGGCGTGTAAGAGAATTATCACTTATTATGCTAAGCCAAACACTTAGAAATGATTGAGAAAATATTTATAACTAATTGCAAAAATATAAACTAACCTAGAAAGCAAGTAAAATGATCAATGGCTATAAGCATGGATGCATCGGGATTTACACTCAAGTAACGATCCAATGTATTTTACGATTTTACAAATATGAGCAAGTTTATGTTAATTAGCCTCAGGTAATAATTCTATATTAACTTCTTCCAAAGACTAACAAGACTTCCTAATTGAATTATCCCTAAAACAATTAAGAGATTAAGCACACTGGAATATGGCTACAAGTAGTTCAATCCTATTCCTAGGTAGAATCTATAAAGTGAGGGTTAAAGCCTCAAGTTCTTGTTAATTAATCTTTCTCAACCACAAATTATCTTTCCCAAAATTAATTCAAGGTTAATGGGCGAGTCCTAGGGTTAGCTAATCCCTTTGGAAATATTAAGTAATAAGAATAATTAAAGAAATAATGACACACTTCATAATAAATAAAAATCGTTCAATACATAAGCACAACAAGATATTTAATCCACACTTTAAATATGAATATTCCCATAAACAAGATTCAAGTGTTGGAAAAAATACTACACACTTAAATATTCAATACAAAGCAAGAAAATGAATAAATGGGCATAGATAAGTAAGAAATTTTCAACCAAAAGCTTCAAATCTTCAAGACCCAAGTGTGTGTGCAAGAACCCTAGCTCCAAAACTTGTCTTCTCTAGTCTAAGGACTGAAAAATAATCCAAAGATATGTTTCCAATATGCTAGGTCGTGTATTTGTGGGTTTGGAGTTTAGAAAATGTGAAATGACAAGACTATCCATAGCTGAAGCTCGTTGACCGCACCTGCGGAAGGAACCTCGTAGGTGCGGCTCCGCAGATGCGGGAAGCCTATCGCATAAGTGAACTTTGAAGGGAATATTGACTCCGCAGAAGCGGACTTGCATGCGCATATGCGCAATCGCAGATGCGAACTTTGAGCGCAGATGCGCTACCACAGATGCGGTGAATCGATCGCAAAAGCAATTTTTGCCTTCCAGGCCTTCTTCCGCAAATGCAGCCATTTCCTCGCAGATGCGAGGTCGCAAAAGCGACCAGTGTTCTGCAGATGCGGAATCACTGAAGAATTTTGCATTGTTTCAACTCTTTTTTGCTCTATTCCACTTCGATTGAATTCAACTCTCTTCATGGCATCATTTACTTGAAAATCTAGCAATACACACCATAAACAACTTCATATTATAATTAAGGGACGCAAAATCTAAAGAAAAGAGACTAAAATAAGTGGTAAAATCACTAACGTCAATTTACCGAGTATGCTGCATCTTTAATGGATGCAGGTAGTTCCTCAGTACGAGGCTTTGATCCTCGATAGTAGTTACCCTCTACTCAGTAGATTTGGTGAGCCCTATTCGTTCCGGGCCTTATGTCACTTGGTATTGTACATTTTATTTTGAGGTATAGCTGGGGCCTTGTCACCGGCACTTTCATACTACTCTTCTGTCACACTTAGAGGCTCCGTAGACATGATGTGGGTGGTGTTCGATTTGGGCTAATGGACTAGAAATGCTTGTATTTGTCAAACATGTTTTTCTCTCGTAACTATGAACTTGTAATATTTTGAAAATTGTAAATGAAGCTTATATAAGTAATGGATAAAGGATTTGGTACACTTTACTCTTCTCGTGTCTATTTCTTGTTACTGATTCTTAAATTATTCATGGGTAAGGTTGGGTAGAAGGCATCAACTAGGCTTGCTTGACTGGGATATTTTGGCCGATCGCCTGTCATGCTCCCCAAGGTCTTAAAGTGTACTCAGATGTCTAGGAGCCGTGTCTAGTAGAGTCTTTCTTATCGGTGTGTTGTCGACCACATCTATAATTAGGAGGCTACTTGGACATTTAGGAATGCCACCCTTCTTTGATATTCTAGATCATACGATAGAGCTCAAGATAGGAAGCTTATTTCCCCATCATGTCTAATTTTCCGGATGAGTAGACCTCGAGTTCAAAGTTGTGAGGAGGGAGTGACCCCGTTATTGAATCTGGGAGAGATTGCACAAGAGTTCGTTGAATCAGGTTAGTGGGGCGAGCCAGCTTAGCGGACCACATCCTCGTTGCGAGAAGTGTAGGAGATGTCATCCGGGGGTATGCCACTATTGTACCAATGAATGTTATGGGTGTGGAGTCGAGGGGCATTAGTTAAAGCACTGCCTTGGCAACCTAAAGTCACCAAGTAAGTCACTCCTTACTACATCATTATGAACACCACATAATTTTCCTTTTCGTATATGTACATATTTATTGAAGAGCCAACATAAATATGGTCTTAACAAGACACTGAATCATAAAACATTGCATGTACCTACTTTTTGAACGAGACGCATTATTCGTGAAGCCTCTTTACAACAATTCTCTTACATACAACCTCTTGAGGAATAGAGTTGTATAATGATTTCCTTGAATTGAGTTATAACCCTAGGTTAATACTTCCCGCTTGCTTCCCCAAATTCTCAACAAAGGACTATACTTGATGAATTTCTTATAGAACCTTCTGATTCAAATGGATAACATCTGCTCACTTGTGCATGCACCATCATAATATTTACCTACATGATATCAAATCGAATGTAAAGCAGCCTAGTGTTGAGATCTTTCGTGAGCCACCCTCTCTCTCTTTCTCTCCTATGTATGTGGCTCATACGGTTGAAGGAATCACTTTACTTCCTTTGTGAACATTATCATGAAAAAATTTCACTGTCTAGTAACATAAGAGCATATCTCAGCACCTATTATATATGTACATGTCAATCACAAGGGTCACTGGTCCGCATAAGATTTATCTGAAATTTGAGATCCTCACAAATTTGTCATAGGAAGATCTTTTGTTTTCCCATCTCAGTGTAATTTTTAGTCCACCTAGATCATTCCTCATTAAGTAACTCACCTCGTTCCTAGTATTGTAGATGCCTATGACATGCCCTATTATTGCAGCCTGAGAGTTATTATAACAAAAACATGTCTAGCTCGTACAAATGTTCATTCTCTCTTTACTCCCATGCAACATGTTCTGACTGTGTTCCTTAGTTAGTAAATTAAGTGCGCTAGTCTCCCGATACTTCTTGGGATAACCATGAGAGAGCGCATCCTTTCATGCCCCACTTTAACACTTCCTTTCACGTAGGATTCTTAAGGGGCTCTCCATCAAGTCCAAATGCACTTTGGGGTTATCGTAGCATCACGTTTGTTTCTCATGTTTTTCCCATCCTTCATTAGCATGTGGGTACTTTTCAAGTCACAAACTCGTGGCGAACCCATTATGAATATTCGCAAACCTTCCATTTTTACTCTATAGTGCCTCCCTAGGTTCCGTTATCTTTAACGCTCGGCTTCTAGAATCATTTACTATGCCATTGTCACGTGCCGAGAATTTACTTTCCCTAACATTCCTTATCCGTGGGTGGATGAGGGCTTATCTTTCGCATTTCCCTCTGGATCATCGCATTAACCATTAGAACATCTCTAAGCAATGCATGATTTCATCTCAATATTAGGATGTCCCAACTATATGGTCTCACTCTTGTGTGGTTGAATTTAAGTAGCCTTATCGCGACCTTTCCTTCCCTACTTGGGGTGGATGTTCTAGATCTTGACTCATTTTTTGAACGTCTCAACTTGAGGGACAAGTCTATATCTCTGCTCCTCTCGTATAGGGTCAACTATCGAGAAGGATTAAGCTGCCAGAGTAATAACCTCACAAGTGCCTTTCCGTTTTGCTTCAGCTCCGGCGAAGCCACGGCCGGAATCCGGCCACCACCATGGCAGTCCCTCACTGCCTTCCTCTCACCCTTACCCCTTCGTGACGCCGCCGCTGGATTTGACCACCAATTGGCCGGCGACCTTAATAAGGGCTGCTACACCTTTACGGCAAGAAACCATGGCCGTAATGTAAAGATTTAGCCGTTTTATGTTTTGTTCGCTCGCCGAAAATTTCGAATATGGCCAGAATATGTGAAGTCATTATTTGTCTTTCTCTCTTGAATATTTGCTTTCATCTTTTCCAGATCTAAAAGAAATCAAGTGCAAAAATGGTAAAGTCCATCGCCGGAATCTGGCCGGAATATTTTCCGACAATTTCAAACTGTTTCATGTCTTCTTCCATGCCTTTCCTCGATGTCTCCGGCTTTTCTTATGCTCTCTACGTTCTTTATGGTTTGTGATATTAGGTATGTGCCTTTAATCTCGTTTGGATGTTATACTGCTGAAATCTGCTCGGATTTTTTATTATTCCGGCGAATTTTCCGTTCGTTGGTTTACTACTACTACGGCCCTCCAGGCTCTATTGGTGTGACGTTTTCGTTTCTGCTGTTTGGTGTTGAATCACATCTTGAGGTCGTTGGTTCATTTAGTTGGGGAATGTCATTTCCTTTTTCAATTTTTTCCTGCCCAGTTATTATCATCACTTCTCTGTCTTAGAGCTTTCTGACTTTTTTGTCTGTGGATTTTATGGTGCTTCGCTACTATTTCCTTGGTTCTTTTCCCATTTGGTTATTAGTTTATTTTTGAACAAAACAAATGCTGGATATGATATTGTAAATGACAAAATTAAACTTGTTAGAATATTTAGAGCCCGTTTGGACATAATTAATTTTTCACTTTTTTTTTAATATTTTCATACTTTTTCGAAATCAACGTTTGTTTATAATATTTTTAATTTTTACTTGAAAATATATTTTGGATTTTTTGAAATTTTTTATTTTTCAAAATTTTCACTCAGATTACTCACAAAACTTCAAAACTAACCTGAAATTATATTCATGTCCAAATACAACTCTAATTTTCAAATACCTGAAAAAAACAAATTCATATTTTTTGGAATTTTACAATTCTTATGTCCAAACGCCCACTTAGTCAAAAGTTAGAATCTTGTGTGAAGATTGGTTAGTTGACGAGGACCAACTTTACTCCCTCTTTAAAGTTTACAGTGATAAGGCTAGAAATTTGTGTAAAATGGTTTAACAATTTCTTTTTGATACAACGTTTCTTGGTTTAATTATTTGCATCTCATGGTATTCGCTCCTTTCTGTTTGATTGGTGTTGTGCTCTTAGTTTTTGCCTCGAGTTCTTAGATACAGAGGAAAAGAATGAAATAAAAAGGCCGATGAAAATAAAATTTTTGAGGCCTTCGTGATGATTTTTGACCGATAAAGGACAAGATACTACACCGTCCCTCGGATCCGGAATCAAATATATTTATGAATGTATGCGGTCAAAATCGAGTCTGCCCTTCGTATGACTAATCGAGATTGGAACATGATGGTCCAAGGTTTATCATTGTAATATCGAGCCATGATACGATGTTAGGTTGTCGAGCTCGAGACCCAGAGACCAGTTAAGATTGAGATCGAGCCAAGAAACAAAAAAGCCGTTATAGCCGCATTTGGGGAGAGAATCTCGGCGAAAATCACAGCTTGAATCAAAGAAAAGCTAATTAATTAATCTATCATGGGATCTTCACTATTTATTTTTAATTATATCCAAAATGGGATTCCCCCGCTATATTAAGAGTGATTATCATTTGTAATGGGGAAGATTGATTTATACACACATTCATTCTGAGATATACAGAAGAAAGAGCAAATACTATCCTTTTTGGCTTTGGATATTTAGTCATATTATTTTTTCTACCAATCGTTCTTCACTCAATTTGAAGGTGATAAAACTTGAAAGCTTAGGCTAACTAGTTCATTCTGTTTGCATTCATTTCTTTTATAACCAATTTCGATATACATTTACCTATATTTTTCAATTTGTATCAATTTATATCACGTATCCTTAGAACTACGTATAAATTCAACTCTATCAGTTTTTCGAATAAGCAGTTTGGCGCCTACCGTGGGACTGAGGATAATAGTGGTTATTTGAAAGTATCTTTGAATTCAGGTTTAAAATGACGAACTCTCAATTAATGGTCCTACCTATCAACAACGAAGCTGGCCATCAAGGTGAGAATAACAACCTGACGCCGGAGGATGAAAGGCCACTTGTTGACCCCGTTGGAACTCGGGTCGTAGATCTAATCGATGTTAATTCGCATGTGGCCATCGAGGCGAATTAACGTTCCGACCCCGAAAATAACATTCATGATGGAACTCGATCTGCAGTTCGAAATACCCAAAATATTGGAGAAGACGGGATCAGTCTGCGTATTATTTCAAAATGTTGCAATCTCAACAGGTAGAGATAGCTCAGTTGCAAAGCCAAACCCACGCACCGAGCAGTCTTGAGCCCAGTCCATCCCGAGAAGTCACCCACAGAACGGGGCCAGCTGTAGTAAGGTCAAATGAACAAGAATCGGGGGCTAAGCCCGAAATTATAAAGATGCTCGAGGAACTGACAAAACGGATAGAGTCAGGAGAAAAGAGGATTGAAGCAAACGACAAAAAAATAGAAACTTATAACTCCAGGGTTGATCAGATCCCGGGGGCACCACCAATATTGAAGGGTTTGGATTCCAAAAAGTTTGTACAAAAGCCTTTCCCCCCGAGCGCAGCTCCCAAACCGATTCCCAAGAAGTTCCGCATGCCCGAGATTCCTAAATATAATAGAACGACTGACCCCAATGAACATGTCACCTCTTACACATATGTCATTAAAGAGAACGATCTAAAGGACGACGAGATCGAATCTGTATTATTAAAGAAATTCGGGGAAACCCTGTCAAAGGGAGTAATGATATGGTATCATAATTTACCACCTAACTCTATCGATTCTTTTGCCATGCTTGCAGATTCTTTTGTAAAAGCACATGCCGGAGCCATAAAGGTCGAGACCAGGAAGTCGGA
The DNA here is from genome assembly GCA_000715115.1 of Nicotiana otophora. Classification (NCBI taxonomy): domain Eukaryota; kingdom Viridiplantae; phylum Streptophyta; class Magnoliopsida; order Solanales; family Solanaceae; genus Nicotiana; species Nicotiana otophora. Next base: position 133,210 of record AWOL01S0013315.1, on the reverse strand, counting down.
CATTTTCAAGGTAAAGAAAAAAGATAACGAGATGCTAATAGAGTTTGTATCTCGTTTCCAAATGGAATGAATGGATCTACCACCGGTCACGGACGATTGGGTTGTTCAAGCTTTTACCCAAGGACTAAACGAACGAAGCTCAATGGCTTTACAACAGTTGAAGCAGAACTTGATTGAGTACCCCGCTGTTACCTGGGCCGATGTACATAATCGATATCAATCTGATTCTACTTTTTCGATATAAATTCAAGGGCCTTTGAGCTTGATCTTGAATTTGAATTTGATTTCTCTTTCGCCAACGCTTTGATTGTTTCCACAAATTTTATCACGAACAAGTAGCCTTGATCTTGAACGCCTTGTATTTGATTTGACTTCGTTCTTGATCTTGAATACTTGAAATTTGTGTTGAAGTGCTTGAATGCTTGAACACTTGTAGTTTGCAAAGAAATGTGGTCTTTGATCTACGATCTCCCTTGTGTCTTCTTGTTATAACTTCTAGTGTCTTTTTAAGTTATGAAGACCCCTATTTATAGTTGTGGGAGAGAAAAGTTGTGATAAGAACAAACTCTTTTGGACCAATCAGATTGAAGCGTGACAAGACCGCATTTGATTGGCTAGAGCATGTCACCTGCACATGTGGTGCGATTTCATTGGCCTTTTAATTTAACTTGGAATGCCTTGTCATTTTGACACGTGACATGATCCTATTCGATATTCTGTTTGACATGGCGTGCCACGTCATGTGATGCATGGCACTAAACTGGGCCTCTAGGAATATGACATATTGGACCTAATGAAGTGGGCTCATCATTTGTAGCCCAACTAAATGGGCTAGCCCAATCAATATTTATTGGACTTAAGTAATTAATCCAATTATATTAGCCCATAATATTTATTTGGACTAGTATATTTGAAATATAATCCAAATTATTTATTGAATTTAAATCCAATAAATTTTACATGCCTAAAATGTTATCGTGAACACCAACTGCCCTTTGGTTCTAAGTACACTTGTTGTAACTTTGATACTAGTTACACAGTAAACTACACTCAGATTACAACGCTTGTTTAGAGTAGAACAAAGAGCACGATGTTGGTTCGATCAAAGTATATCGCTACTCTTTGCTATTTTGCAATATATACATCTTGAAATCTACTTTAACTTGATGCGACATATATTGAGAGATTTGCAGTGACAAGGGAATTTATTCTTGGAGTGAATCAGAGTTGATTCATTCCAAGAATAAGTGTGGAGCTTCCTGGTTTTGGGTCTTGATCGGCGGACTTTCCATCTGCGAGCAAATCCAACTTAAGCAAACAACCCTTGATTAATCCTTTGATTTCAGATATTGACAGCTTTTCTTTAAGATGCGTATCTTCAGTGCTTCAATGATTTTTATGGCAGAATATCAAAAGTCTTAAACTCCTCTAATCTTGGACCTTCATTTCTTATCTTCCTTCACATGGGTTGTCAAATCTTCGCAGATCTTTTCCTTCTTTTCTTTTACTCCTTCTTTTCTCGTCATTCTTCGTATATCATTGATAGTCTTGCTCTAGTTCTTCTTTGCTTCTGGAATGGACCTACAAACAAAGATGTGTTATTTTTCATCATTGAAACTTGGATCTAACAATCTTCCCCTTTTTGATGATGATAAAATAACAAATAAAAGTCGTTTACTTCATTGTTCACATTAGCCGACTCTTCTCATTGCTGTAGTTGACTCCCCCTCAGCTGGATATCTTTATGTGGTCATGTGATAGTCGGCTCCGCCTTAACTGGGCAGCCATTCAAAATGTTGTACCTGTTATAGTTGTACATGCTCTTATTCCCCCCCTTTGGCATCAACAAAAAGCATTATACTAGCAAACATATATTAAAACAAGCAATAGTAAACTAGTTAGTTATGCTTGTGCAGAAATAGTTTTAACAGTACAACCCAAGACTAGAAAGCCAGTCCAAAACACAAAAATATTATCTTAATCATCCATCCATCCTCAACTTAGCGATGCAGAAAATAAGTAAGAAAATTGCAGATAGCCTCCTTCAGATGATCAAATCTAGCATTCACTATGACTGATAACCCATCGATCTTGTCTTGCACTTCCTTGAAGGCTTTGACTGCGTTCTCTGCTAACTTGAGAATCTTGACCCTTATCTTAGATACATCAGAATCTGTCTCCTTTGAGATGTCATGAATATCTCCAATGGTTGATTGTGTAGAGACTAGTAGATCCTTAATGATGGTCAGTTTGTTGTCAATAGCAGTTAAGTTTTCCACAAGGTCAGGATCACAGACACTGGGATGGGAAATAGACACTCAGTCTGAACAACCTTAGCCAAGTTTTCCACAAGGTCAGGATCACAGACACTGGGATGGGAAATAGACACTCAGTCTGAACAACCTTAGCCTCTCCTTCCTTCTTCTTCACCCAAGTACCCTTCACATCAATATATCCCATACTAGCAAAGGCAATGGAGTTGTAGGATCTGGTGACTAAAACAAAGGGATAGTTGAAAAGTGAGATGTTATGAGCTTTGAGAAGGTGAGTGATAACCATACAATAGGGAAGACTTATGGGATCATCAACACTTTCAATCATGAAATTGATAACCCATAAGGAAAACTTAACTTTATGTTTGGTCACAAGGCAATAAAGAAGAAAGGCGTCCCGTTGGGAGAAGGTAGAAAATGAACCAGTGCGGGGAAGAAGGGTTATTGCCACAATGTTTGCGAGAACTCGGCTTTCAAAACTGACATCACTGTAACCTAACGGACTGGGAAGGGAATCGATGGGTGACTCGGTTATGAAACATTTTGCTTGCAAAGGAAATTTCAAAGTCTTCAGGCGAGTATTGTTGAACAACATAGAGAATCCAGAACACTTACATTGAAATTTTAAATCAAACAGGGCACAATCTAGAATAATGCGCTTACCTAGAACTAGGGATTCTAATTTGTCAGGCTTTGGGGAACGAAGATTTGCATAAAACATCCTAACTAGGACTTCGTAGACCTTTGGGGGAGGCATAGAAAGAAAATTAATCCAACCTTGGAAATCAAAGAGTTCCTTTACCTTGCAGTTGAGAGCTTCCATGTCATTCAAATCAATAACCCTGCCATGGGCTATTGGCTTGTCCTTAAATGCGATGAATGTGTCTCTTTTTGGGGTACCCGGAAGTTGATGTCAGAATCTAAAGAACTCGTGAGGTATGCTTTGGGCTTATTTGGAGTGAGGGACTCAAGATTTTCATCCATGAGGCATTAGCCTAGTGCTTTCCCATTCAGGCTACACGCATCATCGGAGAGCTCTACCTGAGAAGAGGCAAAATCTTCGGAGTAGTATGATCCTTAATCGACTGGTTCTGGAGGTTGTGAAGAAGGTTTGGAACGATTACTCTTTCGAGTGGAGGCATAGGGGTTTCTGGAGTTTTTCGCCATTAATGAATTGTGAAGAAGGGTTTCAGAGCGACAGTACCAATGTGAGAGAATGAGAGTGATTGAGGGAACTAAATATGATGAGTTTGACAGTTGAGTACAGAAAAGGAAAAGGTGTCAGTGAAAGGACATGATGATTGATTTTCTTTTCTGGAGAGTCGTGATCGATGTGAAAAAGAGGAAAAATGGAGGCGCATAATTAATGACTCTTACACATATAAGGAAATAATTAAAAAAACAACAATAAAAATAATTAGTAACACATAGGTCCAAAAAGTTTGGTGCTAAGTAAAATAATTGCATGTGATTCCTGTAAAACACAAAATCTATCTTTAAGTGAGGGTTTTGTGAAAATGTCTGCCAATTTATTAATAGTGCTAACAAACATCAATTATATATCTTTTATAAGAACATGACCTCTAATAAAATGATGTTTGATATCTATATGTTTAGCCCTAGAATGATGCACAGGATCCTTTGAAAGATATATATCACTAGAATTGTCACAAAATATTTGAAAAAGTTTAAAATATAATTCATAGTCACTCAATTGATGAGACATCCAGAGTAATTGAGCACAACATTATCCAGTAGCAATGTATTCTGGTTTGGTCATGGACAAGGCCACCGATCCTTGTTTCTTGTTGTTCCAGGAGATTAATAGTTTTCCCAGCAATTGACACGTTCCACTGGTGCTTTACCTGTCTTTTTTGTCACCTACAAGATCGACACGTGAAAAACTTTCAAGTTTAAAATTGTTATAACGTGGATACCATAGTTCATGAGAGATAGTGCCGATAAGATAATGAATTATTCTCTTTACTGCAGTTAAGTGTGACTCCTTAGAAGCCGGCTGAAACCTGATACATTTACACACACTGAACATGATATATGTTACGTATAGCAGAGATTCAATATTTCCATGGTACTTGGTTTCATCCACTGAATTTCCCTTCTCATTTTTATCAAGATTTGTTGAAGGACTCATGGGTGTTTTAATTGCATTAGCATTGCTCATGCCGAACTTTCTCACAAATAAATGTGCCTTTTTCTTATTGTTGAATTTGGAGTCCAAGAAAAAATGTGAGTTCTCCCATCATATTCATTTCGAACTTACTCTGCATGAGATTTGAGAAATCCTTGCACAAAAGAGAGTTAGCACTACCAAAAACAATATCATCGACATAAATCTGAATAATGAGATTACCTTCGGAGGACCTTTTGATAAATAATGTAGAATCTATTTTACCTCTGGTGAATCCATGATCAGTTAGAAATGAGCTCAGCCTTTCAAACCAAGCTCGAGGTGCTTGTTTGAGTCCATAGAGGGATTTAGTCAACTTATACATATGGTAAGGAAATTGTGAGTTCTCAAATCCAGGAGGTTGTTTTGCATATACCTTCTCATCAATAAAATCATTTAAGAAAGTACTCTTAACATCCATTTGAAAAAGTTTAAAACATTTAAAAGATGCATATGCAAGTAATATACGAATTGATTCTAATCGGGCTACAGAGCGAAAGTTTCACCATAGTCGACTCTTTCCTGTTGTGAGTAGCCTTGAGCCACTAATCTACATTTGTTCCTAATTACCTTTCCATCCTAATTAAACTTGTTTCTGAATACCCATTTGGTTCCAATGATTGTAGCATTTGATGGCTTAGGCACTAATTTCCATACTTGATTTTTGTCAAGTTGATCAAGTTCATCTTGCATGGCTTGTACCCAGCTGGAGTCCTTTAAGGTTTCGTTAACACTCTTTGGTTCAATTTGTGAGATAAGTGCGATGTTGGCCTTTTTCTTGAGAGCTCTTCTAGTTTTCATTCCATTGTTTGGATTTCCTATGATAAAATTCTGTGGATATTAAGGTTCACTTCTCCATTCATTTGGTCTTGTTTTAACTGGCTGAGTAGTCGACTCCTTCTGAGGTTCAACATGATTACTAATAGATTCATTAGTCGACTCTGTAAGTTCATTGCTGCTGTTAGTGGATTTCTGTAAGGCCCCGAAAATGTTTGGGGTTGCTCAGTGCGTCGAGGAGTTGAAGGAAAAAGTTTGCAGAACATGGTAGTTTTGCGGTCCACTATGCGACCGCAGAACCAGTTTGCGGACCGCGGATTGAAGCAGATAGATTTGCCAATTTTGAGGGCCATTATGCGGCGGCAGATCCCATCGTAGATCCAGCATGAGAAATTTTGGAAGGAGTTTCTTCGGTCCATTATGCGACCGCAGACCTATCGCAGAGTGAAGTAGAAACACCCAGTTCTAGAGGTCCATTATGCGGTCCATTTTGCGGACCGTGGAAGTGTTATGCGGTCGCATATGCGACCGCAGATCTACGTCGGGGCTCCATTTTTCCAGTCTTATAATCCGATCCCCATTTTATTTATCTAGCTTAAGGGTTCATTTTATGGGGATTACCTGACATTTTAGAGAGAGGAGAGAGCTATTCTAGAGAGAGGAAAGGGAGAACTAAGGATTTCACTGCTCTACTTTGATCAAACCTTGGAATTCCATCAAAAGGAACTTGCTAGGGCTTCCGAAAGGTAAGAATTTCTTCCCCCAATTCTTCAATTTCGGGTTTGGGTTGATTGTGGGTGATGAGGGTAGGTTTTATCACATGCATGAGTTAATAGATATTGCGGGGAAGTTTTTGAACAATCTTGGGTGGTTTTGTTGTTGAATTAGTTCAGGGAAAGGATGGGTCATAGTTGTAACAGCCCTCGCCATGCGAATTCCTCTAATCGTGCTTATAATTCTCTCCTCCTTGATAGATTGGCATCGTTAGGAGTATTGGGACATTGTTGTGGCACTACGAAAAGCTCTTTAGAGGTATGAAGGCTAAACCTTTTTTCTGGTATTGGAATTCCTGTGTTCTTACAAAACTCCATCGTGTGAAGTTTGAACATGGAACGTTATTGATGTGGGGTATTCAAACTAGTAAAATGGATTCCTGATTGGCATAACGTGTTAGAACCCTCGTGTGTTAATGGTTATTTATTTTTGACTTAATTATGTTATACCCCTTTTGGAAAGAAGATCTTTTGTGATATCAATGTGATTAAACACTTCTCTCTCATATGATGAAACCTTATGAACTTATAATTGCTAAGGCCAAAGATGCCAAATGGTTGATTTGAAAGGGGACTTTTTTGTACAAACTATTATCGTTTTGAAAATTCGAAGTGTGGCATTATGAATACACCTCCACCCGCATATATTGGGGTGAGGCAGCGGGGCCGCTTTGTGTAGAGTTATGGTATTATGAATACACCTCCACCCGCATACATTGGGGTGAGCCGGCAGGGCCGCTTTATGTAGAATTTGTGGCATTGTGAATACACCTCCACCCGCATACATTGGGTGAGGCGGCAGGGCCTCTTTGAGTAGAGTTTGTAGTATTGTGAATACACCTCCACCCGTATACATTGGGGTGAGGTGGCGGGGCCGCTTTTTGTAGAGTTTCTGGTATTGTGATTGCACCTCCACCCGCATACATTAGGGTGAGGCGGTAGGGCCACTTTATGTAAAGATAGTTGCAGAGGATACCCGACTTAAAAAACTTATAAATGTTATTGAAAGCTCTTAATAAACTTGCTATGGCTTTAACAACTATCTAAGCCTTTTATTGTTACCATGATTCATCATATTCATGTTGTATTTCCAAGTCCTTGCATAGGTATTTGGTTTTCATACTAGTATTATTCGACATGTACTAACGTCCATTTGTTTTCAGGGGTGCTGCATCTTTAATGGATGCCGGTGGTTCCACAACAGAAGGCATTGACTAGTGACAGCGGTACACTCTCTTCCCAGTTGACTTGGTGAGCCTCACTTCATTTCGGGGTCGTGCATCTTTTGTTCTGTGTGTATTATGTTTTGAGGTATAGCCGGAGCCTTATTGCCGGCACTATCCTTGTACTCTTTTGTATCTATTAGAGGCCCCGTAGACATGGTGTGGGTTGTGTATTGGTTTTGGGAAAGTGAAGATAGTAATGTCGTATGTTTATTACATGTTCCACTCCAAACTATGAAAGTGTATGTATTTTGAGACTTTATAAATAAAGTAACTAATGGTGATGAAATTAGTGTTGTTCATGAACCCTCTTGTTGTTAATTAATGAAGTTTATCTTCTCTTTATTTATGGGTGAGTTGGGTAGAAGGCAATCTAGTAGGCTTTCTCGGTCGGGTTATCTCGGTTGAGCGCCGGTCGCGCTCTCCGAGGTCGGGGCGTGATAATTTCTGTTGTTCCTGTAATTCATTTGTCTTTGATACATCCTGATTTATATCTTCATCACCTCCAATAATTCCTTTCTCATCCATAGAGTTATCATCATAAAAAATGACATGAACTAATTCCTCTACACATAATGTACGTTTGTTATAAACTCTAAATGATCTACTGTTAATTGAATAACCAGGAAATATACCTTCATCACTTCTACGGTCTAACTTACCAAGATTGTCCTTACCATTGTTGTGAATGAAGCATTTACTTCCGAAAGGATGGAAGTAGCCTATGTTTGGCCTTCTACCTTTCCACAGTTCGTATGGAATCTTCTTTAGAATTAGCCGTATAAGACATCTGTCGGGAATATGGCATGATATGCGGACTGCTTCTGCCCAAAAGTGATTTGGTAGAGAGTGTTCTAATATCATTGTTCTGGCCATATCTTGCAAAGTTCTATTCTTGTGTTTAACCACTCCATTTTGTTGAGGTGATCTTGGGGCTGAAAAGTTGTGAATATGTCCTTGATCATTGCAAAATTCTTTAAATGATCTGCTTTCAAATTCACTCCATGGTCACTCTGTATGGTTGAAATAAGATACCCCTTTTATCTCTCAATTATTTTGTAGAAGATCTCAAAGTTTTTCAAAGCTTCATCTTTGTGAGATAGAAACATTACCCATGTAAAATATGTGTAGTCATCAACAATAACAAATGCATATCGTTTGCCTCCAATGCTAGCAGTTCTAGTAGGTCCAAATAGGTCCATATGGAGCAACTGTAAGGGCTTAGTTGTGGACACAATATCTTTGGGTTTGAAAGAGTTTGTGATTTGTTTTCCAAGTTGACATGTATAACATACATGGTTCCTAGAGAAGTTTAGCTTAGGAAGGTCAATAACTAGGCCATGTCTAGAGAGTTTTTCAATTAGGCGCATGATTGCATGACCAAGTTTCTTATGCCAAAGCCAAGGATCATCAGATATGGATGCCAGACAAATGTGACTGTCTAGGTTTTCAATGCAGTCTAGAATGTAAACATTTCCATACCTTTTTCCTGGCAGAATAATTTTACTTGTCTCATATTCAATAGCACAACATGTTTTCTTGAATTTTACTTCATATCCACAGTCGCACAGTTGGCCTAAGCTCGGGATATTATAGTTGAGTCCATCCACAACATACACTTTTGTAATTCACCATTGTTATTGAATGGAACACTACCGGTGCCAACGATCTTACCTTTTGAATCATCACCAAATTTGGCATTTCCCCCATTTATTTTTGTGACTTCTTTGAATAGATTCTTATCACCCGTCATGTGACTGGAATACGCACTGTCTAAATATCATTTCCCTTTTTGACTCTTCCTGTGGTGTTCCTGCAAAATAGCATTATTACTTTCTTTTAGGTACCCAAGCTTGCTTGGGTCCTTGTTGGTTAGTTCTAGTAATATTAGGCTATTTTTTGGCTTCCAAATCTATTCTGAAATGTTTGAGTTACGAAATCTACAAACGGAATTTTTATGACCAGTCCTATTACAATAATAAGATACAAGAGTGGATTTATCATTTGATCTACTAGCAAGGTCAGTACTAGTATATCCATTTCTAATCTTTTTTTTGCAGTTGACTTGTAAGTCGCTTGGTTTGACCTGATAGAACTGTGACTGGTGGATTTGTGCATGCCATTAAGCTGCAATTGCAATTCCTGAACTTCCTCTTGAAGTACGTCTCTTTCAATTTTATAGACTTCAAGTTTAAGTTCCCTGTCTTTCTTTTCCCTATTTAGTCTCTTTAATTCGTTTAGATTCTTTTGAAACTATTTTAGGGTAATATCAAGAATATCTAGTAATCTATTATATCTATAACATTCATATGGTCTTACCTCGTTAGTTTCACCTCGTGCCATAAAGCACTTTTCAGTCGTGTCCTTGTTGTCGTTATCTGATACATCTTCATCTATCCGGCATCCTGAGAACTTGTTCGTATTATTTTCTAATATAGTCATGAAACATAGATTTGCAATTTCCTCATTGTCTGAGCTATCTTCATCACTCCGGCTTTCAAAGAATTATTTTTTTGTTAAATCATTTCGATGCTTTTCTTTTGAAATATGGGCATTCGGCTTGTATATGACCATATTTTCCATATTCATAGCATTTCCCATTATTCTTTCCTTGTTCATTGCATTGTCTTGATGTTCTTCTGGAGGACATTCTCCCTCTTTTTGTGTTCATATATCTTCTCATCAGCCCATTCATAGTTTTGGAAACCATAGCTATTTCTTATTCAAGTTCCTCGGCTTCATTTTCATTTTCCTCTTCAAATCCTTCTATCGAGGTTTTGAAAGCAACAATTTTATTCTTTTCTTCATGTCTTCATTTTTTGAGATGCGCTTTCTCAAAAGCATTAAGATCTCCTCATATTTCATCATATGGCAGTTTATCTATATCTTGAGATTCAAGAGCTACTACTTTCGTTTGGTAAGTAGTGGGTAGACTTCTTAGAATTTTTTGAACTTGCTCACTACTTGAGTATGGTCTTCCAAATGCTTTTAGATCTCCAATAATTTTGCTGAATCTGGCAAACATCTCTTCAATGGATTCACCTTCCTTAATTTGAAAAAGTTCATAGTCATGGATTAGCAGGTTTATCCCTGTTTCCTTAACTTTGTTTGTCCCTTCATATGTGACTTTCAACTTGTCCCACATTTTTTTAGCAGTATCACAACTTGAGATCTTCTCATATTCTACTCCACTTATTGCGTTGTATAGAAGATTATGTGCCTTGGCATTAATTTGTATCACTGCCATTTGCTCATCAATGTATTCATCCAAATCGATGGGTTCAGTAGATGTTTGCCCATCTTCCTTCTTGTCAGACTTCGTTGTTGGAATTGACCAGTCTCCCTTTTTATTACACGCCCAACCTTAACATTATAAGATTTTGTATAGATTTCCATGCGAATCTTCTAATGTGAAAAGTGTTGTCCATTGAAGCATGGAGGCCTCACTTGTGAAGTCCCTTCTTGAAATAGAGCTCCGACAATTACTTGATTTGACATGATCTTTTCTCACTAGCTGTTAAGCAAAATCAACATGTGAGACCTGCTCCGATACCAATTGCAATTATAAGAAGGGGGAGGGTGAATTGTCTACTTTTCTTCTTTATAGCCAAGTAGTTGACTAGTTTATCAAATCAGTCGACTGAAAGTAAAGGCGAGGTAAACGTTAAAGACAGAATGTAAAGTGCAAGATTTAAATGACACCAAGAATATTTATACTAGTTCGGATTCAGTGTGAATCCTACTCCAATCCTCTTGGGTTGCAAGGGTATTCTCTCTTAAAAGCTCCTTAAAACACTTCGTACAAGTATGTTGATGTTATCGTGAACACCAACTGCCTTTTGATAATAAGTACACTCGTTGTAACTTTTATACAATGTCTCATAAATATTTTTCTCTCTTTCTTCTCTCTACTAGTTACACAGTAAACTTCACTCAGATTACAGTGCTTGTTTAGAGTAGAACAAAGAGCACGATGTTGGATTGATCAAAGTGTATCGCTACTCTTTGCTGTTATGCAATATATACATCTTGAAATCTGCTTTGACTTAATTGCGGCAGATTTTGAGAGATTTGCAGTCCCAAGGGAATTGATCATTGGAGCGAATCAGAGTCGATTCATTCCATGAATAAGTGTGGAGCTTCCTGGTTTTGGGTCTTGATCGGCAAACTTTCCATCTGCGAGCAAATCCCACTTAAGCAGACGACCCTTGATTAATCCTTTGATTTCAAAGATTGACACCTTTCCTTTAAGATGTGTATATTTAGTGCTTCGATGATTTTGATGGGCGAAATTTCTGAAGTCTCGAACTCCTCTAATCCTGGACCTTCCTTTCTTATCTTCCTTCACCTGATTTGTCAGATCTTCGCAGATCGTTTCCTTCTTTTCTTTTACTCCTTCCTTTCTCGTCTTTCTTTGTATATCACTGATAGTCTTGCTCTCATTCTCAATTGCTTCTGGAATGGACCTACAAACAAAGATGTGTTATTTATCATTATTTAAAGTTAGATCTAACAATAATACCTCATATGAAGCTACTCAAGATCTCAAACTATCGAACGGAATACAAATTCTCAAAATAATCGACCGGGTTGTTACATCTCTAAAGTTACAAATCTTTTTCTTAAAATCAAATGAATCAAAATGTTTTCCTCACCTATACAAGACTTTCACATAGACTGTTTAGTAATTTTAATCAGTGAACCACTAGGATACAAACAATTCTCTCCATGCACCTATCCTAAGTTTAAGGAACTAACTCAGGTAGATTTTAAGGGATGCCTAACACCTTCCCCTTAGAATAACTAGAAACCTTACCTACATTCTCATTGGTTTAACATACCTTTAAGATAAGGGAAAAAGGGTCAAATATACCCCTATACTTTGATATATTATTCATATTTACCTCGGTTATACCATCGGGTCAATTCTACCCTCACCGTTAGCAAAGTTTTCATATTTAACCTCTAACCTAATGGAAAGCCCCAAATCCCTTCTATTACTGCAATTCTTCCTCACAAATCAGTCATCTGCTTCGTGTGATCCACCACAGAAGAAAAAAGGTCCATATTATAGAAATGGGAGTGTGGAGTTACAACATAATTATTCCCCTTGTCTTTGGTTATGCTCAAACCATAAATGAAATGCAGAATTCACAGTTTATGGGTATGTCTCCAACGGAATGAGGATGAGTCAAATACCGTAGATAATTTGAAAGAGATTTGTTTAATTCTTCAGGTGGTCGAAATGCATTCTCTTATGAAGTTGTTACTAATATTTACTATATTTTATGGACTACATGCATAACAAGGCCGTAGGTATCCATGTAAATGCATTCCCGTTCGGATTTGGATTTAGCATGTCATTTGATGCAAATTTTGCTTGCGCAAGCACTTCTGCATGAAATTTATGACATATGATTCTTTAGTATTATTTTAGAAATTATAAATTAAATGATCTGTTTAGATTATGTCCAACTTCAGAACGTTCTTTCAAAGGAATATTTACTAGTGTTCTCATGTCTGAAGGTGGCGAGTTTGTTAAGTCTTCCTGCTCTAAATAATCAAGTGGAATAAGAAATCAACTTGTCGAGAATATTTTCTTATCTGGTAGAGCACACGCAGGGATAAGTAATTTGTGATAAACAATTGTAGTAAATAGAAGGAATTTGGGATTTGGGGGCAATCCGTTAGATTATAGGGCAGATTTGAAAACTTAGCTAACTGTGAGGGTATATTTGACCTGATAGTATAATGGGGGGTAAATGTGAATAATATATCAAAGTAGAGGGGTATATTTGGCCATTTTCCCTTAAGCTAATGGTCTTTATAGATTTATAGATACCCTAGTATACCTTTAAATATTAGGTGGCAAAACTTCTTTTCTTTACTTTAGGGTAACCACAAGTTGTATTGTGTTTTGACCTATGCAAAATAGGGTGCAACTGATACAAGATGNAGTATACCTTTAAATATTAGGTGGCGAAACTTCTTTTATCAACTTCAGGGTAACCACAAGTTGTATTGTGTTTTGACCTATGCAAACTAGGGTGCAACCGGTACAAGATCCATGTATCACGATACACAGTCCATGAATCGATCTAGTACAAAATCCATGTACCGACCACGCTCACAGGGTCCAAAGTAACATGGGTAATCACCTGACTTCAAAGGAACGAATCCAACTCCAAGCGCAAAGTGGAGCTTAATAGCATCACTCTTTATCAAATATATGATCATCATGTCTTGTGTACCATATTGTACTAAATCGTTACGCTTTACCTTTCGTGCTAAAATTCTCAGTCCAATTAAAGTACCCTTATTCAAAATGTGTGCATATGTTCAAGAATTTTAGATAAAAGGTGCCAAAGGACTTGCTAACAATTATACTAACACCTTCCCCTTAGAATAACTAGAACCCTTACCTACATTCTCATTGGTTTAACAGACCTTTAAGATAAGGGAAAAGGGTCAAATATACCCCTATACTTTAATATATTATTCATATTTACCTTTGTTATATTATCGGGTCGATTCTACCCTCAGCGTTAGCAAAGTTTTCATATTTACCCTCTAACCTAATGGAAAGCCCCAAATCCCTTCTATTACTGCAATTCTTCCTCACAAATCAGTCATCTTCTTCGTGTGATCCACCACAGAAGACAAATGGTCCATATTATAGAAATGGGAGTGTGGAGTTACAACATAATTATTCTCCTTGTCTTTGGTTATGCTCAAACCATAAATGAAACGAAGAATTCACAGTTTATGGGTATGTCTCCAACGGAATGAGGATGAGTGAAATACTGTAGATAATTTGAAAGCGATTTGTTTGATTCTTCAGGTAGTCGAAATGCATTCTCTTATGAAGTTATTACTAATATTTACTATATTTTGTGGACTACATGCATAACAAGGCCGTAGGTATCCATGTAAATGCATTCCCTTTCGGATTTGGATTTAGCATGTCATTTGATGTAAATTTTGATTGCGCATGCACTTCTGCATGAAATTTGTGACATATGTTTCTTTATTATTATTTTAGAAATTATAAATTAAATGATCTGTTTAGATTATGTCCAACTTCAGAACATTCTTTCAAAGGATTATTTACTAGTGTTCTCATGTCTGAAGGTGGCGAGGTTGTTAAGTCTTCCTGCTCTAAATAATCAAGTGGAATAAGAAACCAACTTGTCGAGAATATTTTCTTATCTGGTAGAGCACACGCAGGGATAAGTAATTTGTGATAAACAATTGTAGTAAATAGAAGGAATTTGGGATTTGGGGGCAATCAGTTAGATTATAGGGCAAATTTGAAAACATTGCTAACTGTGAGGGTATATTTGACCTGATAGTATAACGGAGGGTAAATGCGAATAATATATCAAAGTAGAGGGGTATATTTGGTCATTTTCCCTTAAGATAATGGTCTTTATAGATTTATAGATACCCTAGTATACCTTTAAATATTAGGTGGCGAAGCTTCTTTTATCAACTTCAGGGTAACCACAAGTGGTGTTGTGTTTTGACCTATGCAAAATAGGGTGCAACCGGTACAAGATCCATGTATCACGATACACAGTCCATGAATCGATCTAGTACAAAATCCATGTACCGACCACGCTCACAGGGTCCAAAGTAACATGGGTAATCACCTGACTTCAAAGGAACGAATCCAACTCCAAGCGCAAAGTGGAGCTTAATAGCATCACTCTTTATCTAATATATGATCATCATGTCTTGTGTACCATATTGTACTACATCATTACGCTTTACCTTTCGTGCTAAAATTCTCAGTCCAATTAAAGTACCCTTATTCAAAATATGTGCATATGTTCAAGAATTTTAGATAAAAGGTGCCCAAGGACTTACTAAAAATTATACTAACACCTTCCCCTTAGAATAACTAGAACCCTTACCTACATTTTCATTGGTTTAACAGACCTTTAAGATAAGGGAAAAGGGTCAAATATACCCCTATACTTTAATATTTTATTCATATTTACCTCTGTTATACTATCGGGTCAATTCTACCCTCACCGTTAGGAAAGTTTTCATATTTACCCTCTAACCTAATGGAAAGCCCCAAATCCCTTCTATTGCTGCAATTCTTCCTCACAAATCAGTCATCTGCTTCGTGTGATCCACCACATAAAAAACAAGGTCCATATTATAGAAATTGGAGTGTGGAGTTACAACATAATTATTCCCCTTGTCTTTGGTTATGCTCAAACCATAAATGAAACGTAGAATTCATAGTTTATGGGTATGTCTCCAACGGAATGAGGATGAGTGAAATACCGTAGATAATTTAAAAGAGATATGTTTGATTCTTCAGGTGGTCGAAATGCATTCGCGTATGAAGTTGTTACTAATATGTACTATATTTTATGGACTACAGGCATAAGAAGGCCGTAGGTATCCATGTAAATGCATTCCCTTTCGGATTTGGATTTAGCATGTCATTTGATGCAAATTTTGCTTCCGCAAGCACTTCTGCATGAAATTTGTGACATATGTTTCTTTATTATTATTTTAGAAATTATAAATTAAATGATCTGTTTAGATTATGTCCAACTTCAGAACATTCTTTCAAAGGATTATTTACTAGTGTTCTCATGTCTGAAGGTGGCGAGTTTGTTAAGTCTTCCTGCTCTAAAAAATCAAGTGGAATAAGAAATCAACTTGTCGAGAATATTTTCTTATCTGGTAGAGCACACGCAGGGATAAGTAATTTGTGATAAACAATTGTAGTAAATAGAAGGAATTTGGGATTTGGGGGCAATCCGTTAGATTATAGAGCAAATGTGAAAACTTTGCTAACGGTGAGGTTATATTTGACCTGATAGTATAACGGAGGGTAAATGTGAATAATATATCAAAGTAGAGGGGTATATTTGGTTATTTTCCCTTAAGATAATGGTCTTTATAGATTTATAGATACCCTAGTATACCTTTAAATATTAGGTGGCGAAACTTCTTTTATCAACTTCAGGGTAACCACAAGTTGTATTGTGTTTTGACCTATGCAAACTAGGGTGCAACCGGTACAAGATCCATGTATCATGATACACAGTCCATGAATCGATCTAGTACAAAATCCATGTACCGACCACGCTCACAGGGTCCAAAGTAACATGGGTAATCACCTGACTTCAAAGGAACGAATCCATCTCCAAGCGCAAAGTGGAGCTTAATAGCATCACTCTTTATCAAATATACGATCATCATGTCTTGTGTACCATATTGTACTACATCGTTACGCTTTACCTTTCGTGCTAAAATTCTCAGTCCAATTAAAGTACCCTTATTCAAAATGTGTGCATATGTTCAAGAATTTTAGATAAAAGGTGCCCAAGGACTTACTAAAAATTATACTAACACTTTCCCCTTACCTACATTCTCATTGGTTTAACAGACCTTTAAGATAAGGGAAAAGGGTCAAATATACCCCTATACTTTGATTTATTATTCATATTTACCTCTGTTATACTATCGGGTCAATTCTACCCTCAGCATTAGCAAAGTTTTCATATTTACCCTCTAACCTAATGGAAAGCCCCAAATCCCTTCTATTACTGCAATTCTTCCTCACAAATCAGTCATCTGCTTCGTGTGATCCACCACAGAAGAAAAAAGGTCCATATTATAGAAATGGGAGTGTGGAGTTACAACATAATTATTCTCCTTGTCTTTGGTTATGCTCAAACCATAAATGAAATGCAGAATTCACAGTTTATGGGTATGTTTCCAACGGAATGAGGATGAGTGAAATACCGTAGATAATTTGAAAGAGATTTGTTTGATTCTTCAGGTAGTCAAAATGCATTCGATTATGAAGTTGTTACTAATATTTACTATATTTTATAGACTACATGCATAACAAGGCCGTAGGTATCCATGTAAAGGCATTCCCTTTCGGATTTGGATTTAGCATGTCATTTGATGCAAATTTTGATTGCGCAAGCACTTCTGCATGAAATTTGTGACATATGATTCTTTAGTATTATTTTAGAAATTATAAATTAAATGATCTGTTTAGATTATGTCCAACTTCAGAATATTCTTTTAAAGGAATATTTACTAGTGTTCTCATGTCTGAAGGTGGCGAGTTTGTTAAGTCTTCCTGCTCTAAATAATCAAGTGGAATAAGAAATCAACTTGTCGAGAATATTGTCTTATCTGGTAGAGCACACGCAGGGATAAGTAATGTGTGATAAACAATTGTAGTAAATAGAAGGAATTTGGGATTTGGGGGCAATCCGTTAGATTATACGGCAAATTTGAAAACTTTGCTAACGGTGAGGGTATATTTGACCCNTTTGACCTGATAGTATAACGGAGGGTAAATGCGAATAATATATCAAAGTAGAGGGGTATATTTGGTCATTTTCCCTTAAGATAATGGTCTTTATAGATTTATAGATACCCTAGTATACCTTTAAATATTAGGTGGCGAAGCTTCTTTTATCAACTTCAGGGTAACCACAAGTGGTGTTGTGTTTTGACCTATGCAAAATAGGGTGCAACCGGTACAAGATCCATGTATCACGATACACAGTCCATGAATCGATCTAGTACAAAATCCATGTACCGACCACGCTCACAGGGTCCAAAGTAACATGGGTAATCACCTGACTTCAAAGGAACGAATCCAACTCCAAGCGCAAAGTGGAGCTTAATAGCATCACTCTTTATCAAATATACGATCATCATGTCTTGTGTACCATATTGTACTACATCGTTACGCTTTACCTTTCGTGCTAAAATTCTCGGTCCAAATAAAGTACCCTTATTCAAAATGTGTGCATATGTTCAAGAACTTTAGATAAAAGGTGCCCAAGGACTTACTAAAAATTATACTAACACCTTCCCCTTAGGATAACTAGAACCCTTACCTACATTCTCATTGGTTTAACAGACCTTTAAGATAAGGGAAAAAGGGTCGAATATACCCCTATACTTTGATATATTATTCATATTTACCTCTGTTATACTATCGGGTCAATTCTACCCTCACCGTTAGCAAAGTTTTCATATTTACCCTCTAACCTAATGGAAAGCCCCAAATCCCTTCAATTACTGCAATTCTTCCTCACAAATCAGTCATCTGCTTCGTGTGATCCACCACAGAAGAAAAAAGGTCCATATTATAGAAATAGTAGTGTGGAGTTACAACATAATTATTCCCCTTGTCTTTGGTTATGCTCAAACCATAAATGAAACGCAGAATTCACAGTTTATGGGTATGTCTCCAACGGAATGAGGATGAGTGAAATACCGTAGATAATTTGAAAGAGATTTGTTTGATTCTTCAGGTGGTCGAAATACATTCGCTTATGAAGTTGTTACTAATATTTACTATATTTTATGGACTACAGGCATAACAAGGCCGTAGGTATCCATGTAAATGCATTCCCTTTCGGATTTGGATTTAGCATGTCATTTGATGCAAATTTTGCTTGCGCAAGCACTTCTGTATGAAATTTGTGAGATATGATTCTTTAGTATTATTTTAGAAATTATAAATTAAATGATTTGTTTAGATTATGTCCAACTTTAGAACATTCTTTCAAAGGAATATTTATTAGTGTTCTCATGTCTGAAGGTGGCAAGTTTGTTAAGTCTTCCTGCTCTAAATAATCAAGTGGAATAAGAAATCAACTTGTCGAGAATATTTTCTTATTTGGTAGAGCACACGCAGGGATAAGTAATTTGTGATAAAGAATTGTAGTAAGTAGAAGGAATTTGGGATTTGGGGGCAATCCGTTAGATTATAGGGCAAATTTAAAAACTTTGCTAACGGTGAGGGTATATTTAACCTAATAGTATAACAGAGGGTAAATGTGAATAATATATCAAAGTAGAGGGGTATATTTGGCAATTTGCCCTTAAGATAGTGGTCATTTCAAATCAGTAAATGCATCTGGCATTTGATTTGCTATATTCTGTAAATGGATGATCTTCTGGACCTCCTGATTACATATAGGGGTACGTGGATCAAAGTGAGATAATGATGAAACTTTTCACACAATTTCTCTTTTGATTTCCTTTTTCTCTCCCCCTAATTGTGGGAAATTTGTTTCATCAAATCGACAATCTGCAAATCGAGCAGTAAATAAATCTCCCGTCAATGGTTCAAGATAGCGAATAATAGAGGGTGATTCAAACCCAATATATATTCCTAACCTTCTTTGGGGGCCCATCTTACTGCGCTGTGGTGGTGCTACTGGCACATATACAGCACATCCAAAAATTCGTAGATGGGCAATATTTGGTTCATGACCAAAAACTAATTGTGACGGAGAATATTTATTATAATGTGTTGGTCTGAGACGGATAAGTGATGTTGCGTGCAAGATAGCATGGCCCCAAACAGTAGTGGGCAATTTTGTTTTCATAAGTAGTGGTCTTGCTATCAATTGCAGTCGTTTAATAAATGACTCTGCAAGGCCATTTTGAGTATGAACATAAGCTACCGGATGTTCAACTTTTATCCCAACTGATAGACAGTAATCATCAAAAGCTTGAGATGAGAATTCTCCAGCATTATCAAGGCGAATAGTCTTTATAGGATAATCTGGGAATTGTGCCCTTAATCGAATTATTTGAGCTAATAACTTTGCAAACGCCAGGTTGCGAGATGATAATAGGCACACATGAGACCATCTTGAAGATGCATCTATTAGGACCATAAAATATCTAAACAACCCACTTGGTGGGTGAATAGGTCCACATATATCCCCATGTATACGTTCTAAAAAGGTAGGGGACTCAATGCCAACCTTCATTGGTGATGGTCTAGTGATCATTTTGCCTTGATAACAAGCATCACAAGAAAATTCATCATTTGTAAGAATCTTCAGGTTCTTTAATGGATGCCCACTCGAATTTTCAGTAATTCGTCTCATCATTATTGATCCAGGATGGCCCAACCGGCCATGCCAAAGCACAAAAGTATTTGAATCAGTAAACTTCTGGTTTACGATAGAGTGTGCTTCAACTGTACTAATCTTTGAATAGTATAAGCCAGAAGATAAAGTTGGTAACTTTTCTACAATGCATTTCTGGCCAGAAATATTCTTTGTAATACAAAGATATTCCACGTTCATTTCATCTATTGTCTCAACATGATACCCATTTCGGCGGATATCTATAAAACTCAACAAGTTTCTTCGGGACTTGGAGGAGAATAATGCATTGTCTATAATAAGTTTTGTTCCCTTAGACAGAAATACAATAGCTCTTCCGGAGCCTTCAATCAAACTTATATTACCAGAAATTGTAGAAACATTTGCTTTTTTCTTATGCAAATAAGAAAAGTATTTCTGATCTTTGAATATGGCATGAGTTGTTCCTATCAGTTACACAAATATCTTCATGATTGGTCTTTGATCCAAACATAATTTGAGGATTATCCATATTCTTTAAAATGACATAAACAAAATAAATATGATAGTAAACATTATTATCAAAGCATAACTTTTATTTATGTAGAGCTAAATACCCTCTCATAAAATAGAATGCCAATATAAGAAAGGGAAAAATCACGAAAGCAACAAGGAACAACAAATGATATTCAAATGCCAAGTTAAAACATAACAATTTTTAAAATAAGAAATTAACATTTTTGGTTGGGAGATCATTAGCCTCCGATCATCACACCATACACGGGGCATGGAGTCTTATCACAAACTCGATCAGCTAAGACATCTCTCCACGACTCAATGTGGATTGACATGGTGATGCGAATAAAATATGATAATAAGAAGGAGGAACCACCAGGCACGCGACATGGCATCCGCTCACCACCCGATCAGCTAGGTCGTCTCCCCACATATGCCGTGTGAGTCAACATCCAATCCAAGGCCATCAACAATCTCATTCCAATTAGGGGAATAAGCTCAACACATCAATCTCATCCCAATTAAGGGTAATAATCTAAATCAACTTCTACACCGACACATGTAGTTTCGGGTGTGGGCCGTTACAACCCACCCTTCCTCGGCTCGCTAATGATACACCCAAAAATATTTTTTGTATACAATGGAAAAGAAAATAAAAATGCATTCACCTCATAACCTTTCATACCATATATAGCTTTATTAGCACTTTTAACCACTCACAACATCATTATTTTGTTGGCTCTCTTGGCCATACATAGAATTCTTCATTCACGACACGATGGCCGTATTTCATATTTCACACTTTCATTTCATTACTTTCAATGATCATTATCATAAACATCAACATATAGAATATTCGGAAAATAATGTCTTTCATTTCATTAGTAATGAAGGCTTTAAACACAACGGATTTCTTTCCAAAGAATGGAGCAAAATGACTGGCAATCGAAGCACAAGTTAAGATCATAAACGAGTAATACACCATTTAATTCTTGGAATACTTTTTCCAAAAGGCAATACACAGTTTCAACTCATGAGTATGTAAGAGCTCAAAACACATTGGAAATACTTACAAAAGAGAGCATGGTGATTTACGATAGAAACATGGATCCAAATCATATGCATTAGTTAAAACAACTAAATTTAAACATTTTCCCACAAAGGGGAGCATAATATGGTATGGGAAATTTGAGCATGACTTGAGTACATAAGCATTTAGGCAAATCTATCATCCGAAGTAATTTGAAACCATAGGAAAAGAGATTGATAAAACCATATTTGGAACTTACGAGGAACTCATGAATTACGATTCTAGAAAGGGAGTTTAGCCAACATACCTCAATTAAGCTTTTCCTTAGAGTTACTATAATGTCCCGCATTCCTAACGACTCAATCTATAGAAACATAACCTATTTAACCATAGTTAATAAGGTGTTCTTAGATTAGCCCATTCTGACATTTCATCTAACACCTAATTTGCGAAATCGATTACAAGGTCCCATAATAGAAATCCTCTACCCTCACCATGAATTTTCATGCAGCCAACCAATATACAATATCCCTACAACACCCATCAACCATCATTAGTCACATGCATGCCCAACCATTTGCTTCAAACCCACCAAAATCATATTTTTTAGTCTTCACATACTCCCAAATTTGAGATTGAGGGCTTATGGCTTCCGGTCACCATCCCATAATCTCCACCATGATAACATACTACTTAAACCCATTATATAACATTGCATTAAAACTAGGGATGAAGTCTTACCTTGTAAGTAGAAGGTCTTGTGAGTTTCCCTCTTGAATTCCCTAGGTTTTAGCAAAGAATTGGAGAGTATAATTTGATAGAGCTTCTCCCTAGCCCCCTCTTATAAAATGACCCTCTAAGTCCTTATATCAAAATAGAGTCGGATATGTGGTATAATTCTGTGGTAGCAGAATAGATATGTGGCCAGCAGAATGGTCACAAAATGATATGTTAATTTTGTAATGCAATTTTGCGGTAGCAGAATGGATATGCGCTAGCGAAATAGCCACAAAATATTTTTCAAATTCTGGGTTGGTTTGGTCAATTCTACGATGTAATTTTGCTATAGCAGAGTGGATATGCGGCCAACAGAATGACCACAAAATGATTTTCAAATTTGAGTTGCTTCTAATTCATTCCGTGGTAATTCCGTGATTACCGGAACAAATCCGCTATAGCATAATGGACCACAAAATTGTTGTTTTCTGCAAATTCTTTTACCAACTCCACGATTCATTGCACAATCCAAAAATTCATGATGTGGAACATTAGCTTGTCTTGGCACCATAAAAACATAAATTCTTGGCTAACTTTTACAGGGCCTTACGGTGAATCTCATTATCAATAGGATTTAGAGAGGGATTGAAAGAGGAGGCGGCTAGGGTTCTTTAGAGAGAAGGGGAGGATTTTGAGAGAGTTTAGGGGCGGCAGTCGGGTAGGGAATGGGATTAGGGTTAGGGGTTAGGATAATTAAAAGTGAGGGGATGGTTGTGGGCTGTTGATCTTGAGAGATCAACGGCCAGGATGTTAAAGAGTATATGGGGCGGGTTGCTCAAACGGGTTCCAACCGGGTTAATTTAAGGGGTTGTTTGGTTTGGGTTGGGGGGAATTGGGCCAGGGATTTTGGGCATCTGGGCCAGCTTTGGTCCGGTTTTGGCTCAACATTGGGCTGGTTTTTTAAAACAAATAAAATTAAGGGAAAATAAATTAATAAAATAACTGAATAAATATAAAAGTATTGTTTATGCAACTTAATATTTAAAAAAAATAAAAACTTAAGATTGTAAAAATATAAAAATATTATTTTGATCAAACTAATGTAGTAAATGCAATTATCTATAGAGTATAGGCTATTATTACAAATATTATAAATAATAATAAAAATTACAAATATAATTATATAAATGGAGTAAAATATTTTAAAATGTGCATATGGGTACAAATGACTAATTTAAATCACTCAAAATAATTTGGGAGAATAATTCGTAAATGTTTGAATAATTAAAAATGCAAGAAATCAATTTTAAAAACTTACATTGTTTTTTTATAGAAAACACTTATAGGACTCCTATAAATTCGGTAATAGCGCAAAATAATATTTTGAAAGTATATGAAATAATTTATAAAATATGAGGGCAAAATTGGGTATCAGTAGGTGCCCCTCTTTACCCGGGAATGATGAAAGAGTTGTCAGGTAAGGAAAATAAAAACCAATTTTGTCCGAATGAACGAGGATGTGGTATGAGGTGTTTAAAAATTGGGGGTCGAACCCTGGTTCTTGAGTTGCCTACATATCCCTGGTATTACATGAATCAAGCCGTGTGTAGTTCTGGATCCAACAACGGACAAGACCGATGGAGTTGTTACAAAAGGTCTTGCGTTTCAAAGAATGGTTTTCTCTGGGTAGAGCAGTGTCATAAGTAGTTGATATTTTGGGTGGAGGATATGAATGCGTAATTGAACGTTATGGATGCACGTGACAAATGCTTGAGCGGTTACGGGAGAAAGAATAATCAATTTCTAGTTATCAGTTACTTTTGAGATAATCAAAGGATGTGAACATTATGAACGAAAACCAGAGCGAGAATTGCTCGTGTTTGTAGAACGGTTACCTCCCGAGTTACCTGCAAAACATAAAACACGATGCACACGAATATATATAGTCATTGCGGAAAATTAAACATGATGCAAACTCCTTTCAGACCATGAGAATTGTCTTTCGGCCGATGAGGATGATGTCCTTTGACAATGACGCCCTGGTCCATGAAGCATATGATAAGGGATTCGCAGGCCATGAAATAGTGTCCTTGGGCCATGAGGATGGTGCCTCTGGACTATGATGCCATTGAATAATGATATGCAGTTTCAAGAGATCCTCAAGCCATGCAATGATGTCTTCGGGCTAGGAGGATGATGACTTCGGACAATGTGGAGATGTTTCAACCTATGAAATGCAAAGATGAGGCGATATCAATCGTTTGATAGAGGGAACAGGTAATTCTTAGTCATATGCGAGAACGAGACAAGACAATGCTTAGTCCTGTATGAAATGAGGGTAGTGCTTAGCCCTATGCAGGTGAAGGCAGTGCTTAGCCTTATGCAATAATAGAGGCAATGCTTAGCCTCATGCAATGTAGTGGAGATAGTGCTTAGTCTCATGCAATGTAATGAAGGCAGTGCTTAGCCCTATGCAGAGAAAGACCGCGTTTAGCCTTATGAAATAATAGAGGAAGTGCTTAGCCTTATATAATGTAATGGAGACAGTGCTTAGTCTCATGTAATGTAATGAGGGCAGTGCTTAGCCCTATGCAGAAAGACAACTTTTAGCCTTATGCAATAATGGAGGCAGTGCTTAGCCTCATGCAATGTAATGGAGACAGTGCTTAGTCTCATGTAATGTAATGAGGGCAGTGCTTAGCCCTATGCAGAAAGACAACTTTTAGCCTTATGCAATAATGGAGGCAGTGCTTAGCCTCATGCAATGTAATGGAGACAGTGCTTAGTCTCATGTAATGTAATGAGGGCAGTGCTTAGCCCTATGCAGAAAGACAACTTTTAGCCTTATGCAATAATGGAGGCAGTGCTTAGCCTCATGCAATGTAATGGAGACAGTGCTTAGTCTCATGTAATGTAATGAGGGCAGTGCTTAGCCCTATGCAGAAAGACAACTTTTAGCCTTATGCAATAATGGAGGCAGTGCTTAGCCTCATGCAATGTAGTGGAGATAGTTCTTAGTCTCATGCAATGTAATGAGGGCAATGCTTAGCCCTGTGCAGAGAAAGGCAGTGTTTAGCCTTATGCAATAATGGAGGCAGTGCTTAGCCTCATGCAATGTAATGGAGACAGTGCTTAGTCTCATGCAATGTAATGAGGGCAATGCTTAGCCCTGTGCAGAGAAAGGCAGTGTTTAGCCTTATGCAATAATGGAGGCAGTGCTTAGCCTCATGCAATGTAATGGAGACAGTGCTTAGTCTCATGCAATGTAATGAGGGTATTGCTTAGACCTATTCAAAGAAAGGCATTGTTTAGCCTTATACAACAATGGAGGCAGTGCTTAGCCTCATGCAATGTAATGGAGATAATGCTTAGTCTCATGCAATGTAATGAGGGCGGTGCTTAACCCTATGCAGAGTAAGGCAACGTTTAGCCTTATGCAATAATGGAGTCAGTGCTTAGCCTCATGTGATGTAATGGAGACAGTGCTTAGTCTCATGCAATATAATGAGGGCAATGATTATCCCTATGCAGAAAAAAGGGGATGATTAAATATGAGGAAGAAAAGTGATTCTTAGTTTGACGATTTTGGGCTTGGCGCCCTCCGTCAATGTGAAGAGAGTGGTCTTGTTGTATATATTTGTGGACATGCTCGTCAATGTTGTGTCCATTATGCATTCATCTAGAGAAAAAATGTAAGTTTGGGGGAAGGTTAGTTCGTGCTTTCGATTCCTCATCTCGCCCTTGCACCTATCTTGATGCCTTGCTTGAGTCACCCTGGGTAACACCTGGCTATTACAGAAGTGAGGTTTTCGAAAATATGCATTTGCGATAAATTATTTATAAGAAATGCAGTTGTTTAAAAGATAATGTACAAAAATAAATAATTTGGTCGAATCATAGGCCATGACATGCTCTGAGACATTGCAACATCCTTATCTTGGAATTTTGAGGACTCCCTAAAATTTATGCCCTACTTTGACGTATACTTCCGGTGATACTCTTTTGGCGATCCTTGACGTAATGAGATTGATGAAATCCAAACTCTAGCCCCAATTTCCGACCATAGAGGGGAATGACGATTTTATTCTAATGTGACTGAACCCACATGGCTACCTACATATCCCCTCTTAAAAAGGAATAAGGTCAAGCATAGTGATGTTACATCAAAAGAAAGTACCAATACAATCTCAAACGTAATATCTCTTGACGACATCTAAATTGATAGGTTTTGGCTATATCTCAACATCCATTTCTACTAGTATAAGTGCTCCTCTTGTGAGTACTCGATGAACCATATAAGGCCCTTGCCAGTTAGGAAAGAATTTTCCTTTCGCTTCATCCTGATGTTAAAAGATCCGCTTCAGCACCAATTGCCCCGGTGTGAATTGCCACGGTCTAACCTTCTTGTTGAAAGCCCTTTCCATTCTATTCTGGTAGAGTTGACCATAACACACCGCGTTCATCCTTTTACCGTCAATGAGAGCCAATTGTTCATACCGGCTTTGTACCCATTCTGCATCGCTGAGCTCGGCTTCTTGTATGATTCTTAGAGAAGGAATTTCTACCTCAACGAGTATAACGACTCCCGTACCATAGACCAGTAAGTAGGGAGTTGCCCCAGTTGACGTTCGAACAATGGTGCGGTATCCGAGCAGAGAAAATGTTAGCTTCTCTTGCCACTGTTTGTAGTTGTCCACCATATTCCTTAGTATCTTCTTAATGTTCATGTTGGCGGCTTCTACGGCTCCATTCATTTGTGGCCTATATGTTGTAGAGTTATGGTGCTTAATCTTGAATGTATCACACATTTCTTTCATCAGATCAGTGTTGAGATTGGTGGCGTTCCCAGTAATGATTGACTTAGGCTCCCCGAATCGGCAAATAATACGGTCCCGGACAAAATCTGCTATGACCTTCTTAGTCACAACTTTATAAGAAGCATCTTTGACCTTTTTCATAAAATAGTCTATAGCTACCAAGATGAATCTGTGTCTGTTGGAAGCCACGAGCTCGATCAGTCCGATGACATCCATGCCCCATGCGGAGAAAGGCCAGGATGAACTTATCGCATTGAGTTCATTGGGTGGTACTCATATCATATCAGCATGCACCTAAGATTGGTGACACTTCTGTACATATTTGATGTACTCAGTCTCCATTGTAATCTAGAAATACCCTTCCCTTAATATCTTATTGGCTAGAACAAACCCATTCATGTGAGGTCCGCATGTTCAAGCATGTATCTCTTCGAACAACCTAGATGCTTCCTTGGCATCAACACATTTTAACAGACCTAAGTCGGGATTCCTTCTGTACAGAATTCCTCAGCTTTCAAAGAAGTGGTTGGCTAATCTCCAAAATGTGCGCTTTTGGGTGTGTGTAGCATTTTTCGAGTATTCTCCTTTTTTCCAAATACTCCTTGATATTGTGAAACCATAGATTCACATCGAACGCTTCTTCGACATAAGCACAATAAGCTGGCTGCTTACGAATATCTATTGGGATGTGGTCAATATAGTTTTTGTCTGGATATTGTATCATGGAAGACAAGGTAGCCAGTGCATCCGCGAACTCATTCTAAATTCTAGGAACATGTTTGAACTCTATCTTTGTGAACCTCTTAATAAAATCTTGCACACAGTGTAGGTATGGCAGTATTTTGGTATTCTTGGTGGCCAATTCTCCGAGTATCTGATGTATTAGCAAGTCTGAGTCTTCGATTGCCAGTAAATCTTGGGTGTTTATGTCGATGGCCAATCAACCGCATGGACAACTACTGTTCTAGCAGTCCAGTCCATATCACACATAAAGTAGATATTACAAGTACATTAATAATGTATATCAAATTATATACTCGTGGACTGGTATAAGTGACATGCCAAGGTGTATGCATGTGCGAAGTATGCTACCATATCTCAAATTAGGCAATTATATCACAAAATTAGTAATTATCATGTTCAATGAGGAGATTAACATATATGCAACTTCAAACATAATTGAAATAGCTCACAAAGGGATACAAACATAAGAAGCATAATAACATAAAGCTTAGCAATCAATTCAAAGCATATCATAGCCTAAGCACTACCCCGAGCATGAATAATACCTCGGTACATGCACATGGGCTTAACCCCCACCCATAACACCCACAACGCGTAGACATCACAAATAACTCAGGCAACTAGTGCCTCAACCAAGATACTTACTTCAAGCGAGCAAATTAATGCTCTAGAAATCCCTTGCCTCTCGAATCGGCCTTCGAATAGGCAAAATCTAGCTAAAAATAACTCAATAATATCAAACACAACTATAGAAATTGATTCCAATTAATAAATATCTAATCTCTATCAAAAATCAAAAAGTTAACCAAATAGTCAACCCGTGCCCGTCTCCCGGAACCCTACAAACGTCACAAATTTCTGAACACCCATTCGAATAGGAGTCAAACTATACAAATTTCATCCAATCTGACTCTAAATGAGGGTTGACATCCCCATTTTTCATTTTATAAAATGTTTGCCAATATCCCTAATTTTCATCACTTAGATTCATCATTCAAATGCTAAAGTCAAGGATGGAATCATGATTAATAACCAAATCTGAGTCAAAACACTTACCCCAATCTAAATCATGAAAATACCCTCAACAATCGCCCAAATCCGAGCTCCTAATCTCAAAATATGATAAAATAACTCAAACCCTTGAAATAGAATACTTAAGTATCTACCCAGTTATACACTTCACGATCGCAGGACCCACTTCGCGATCATGAAGGCCAAGCTCTTACCCAGCTAATGCTCGTTCTTCGCAAACACGAGTTCCTCACGCGAACTCGATGCTTATCTCTGTTGAGCCTACGCGAACATGGTGTCGCGCCCCGTTTTCTCGTGAAAGCAGGTTTTGACATATGATATCTCTTTTAAATGAGTATTAAAAGAGAAGAGTCGCCACCTAATGATTTTAAGGTGCGTTAGGGCACCTATTTACAATAAACTCTGTTTTGACTAGTCCGTGTTATCAAAGATCGGGTAAGGGCTCAAATTACCTCAAAGAGAAGGTGTTAGGAACTCTTCGAGGTCCACAACTATGGTTCCCGAATTTTAAACTATGTGTATTATTGAATTATAATTATCCTATGTGACCATGTAAATTAAAACAAGGAGTCCAAACATCTATTTACCAAGTAAAACAAGTATTAAATAAACTGCATATGTGAAAGAAGTGGGTTATACATAAGTAATTGATACAATCTTTGAAGATTACAAGATATAATCTAGTTTGATAAATGGCAACCACATAGGGGTCCTAAGTGTTTTAGCCTAACGGATCACCTCGTGCAACATAAATAATACTTCGCAACTCCCTTAAGTGTAAGGATTGCTCATATTATTCAGCGGACACAGACTATCATCTCCTGCTAACCAATTACTATCTTAAAGTTGTTTACCTAAAACGTTCTAATTCAATTCTAAACCGCGTCCTATGCGTGCTTTACCCGTCCCCTGCCTATGGTCCAGGAGGCTTTTAGACCTACTACTTTGGTAGTTCTAAATTTTCCTTAGGCTACTCAAAAATGAGAAAACTAGGTGCGTAATCAAAACAGATAGGACTACACACAATCAACACCAAAGGCTCAAGTTCACCTCCTCATATAGACACAAATGCATGCTGTCAATTAGGCAGACAATTATAACTTATACTAGCGATGTTCAGATTATTTAGGCGGGCAACTGTAGATAGGCATGCCTAGAGTTAAGGCATAATAAATTGTTCAAAACCTTATAGGTATGGTTTCTATATGATTGAGCAATTCAGCACTTGACATAAAGTCATATAGGCAATATTTCTAGGGGAGTGATGGAATCCTTTAGGAATAATCTCTAAACGATTTGCATCTGGGGCAGTGAAGTCATTGAGTGCGCAAATTTATTTATTTGTCCCTATAGGCATGCTTTCTAGACGGGGTGTGTGGTAAAAAACAATAGCGGCAATAGCAGTGTTGATCATTTGAGTTGAGATCCTATAGATATAGTATCTAGGCGAGTCATATATTTGAAAGAAATTTCAAAGCATAAAGTTTGAGTTATTTGCATTGACCTCCTATAGGAATAATATCTAGGAGAAACCAGTCCAATTCAGATCCTATAGGCATGTTTTCTAACATCGCAAGTTGAAACATTATATTAGCCCTAAGCCATGTTTTCTAAGTGGATGGTTAATCAACACGTTGTACAGATAAACGATTAAAGTCCTATAGACATGTTTTCTACCCATTCATGCAAAGACAAAGTATCCCAGTTCCCCCATTTTCACTAATCCCCCACTGTTTGTTTTACAAATTATTACAAACCAAAAAAAATGAAATAATGCAAACTCGAAGGCACGAATTACAACAACAACAACAACCCAGTATAATCCCACTAGTGGGGTTTGGGGAGGGTAGTGTGTACGCAGACCTTACCCCTACCCTGGGGTAGAGAGGCTGTTTCCAATAGACCCTCGGCATCCTTCCCTCCAAGAACTCCCCACCTTGCTCTTGGGGTGACTCGAACTCACAACCTCTTGGTTGGAAGTGGAGGGTGCTTACCATCAAAGCAACCCAC